>PVJI01001037.1:0-205004 GCA_004026765.1 Micronycteris hirsuta
GGGGGAGGGGGGAGGGGAGGGAGAGGATGCAAATAACTGTAATTGAACAACAATAAAGTAATTAAAAAAAATAAAAATAAAAAAAATAAAAATAAATAAATAAATAAAAAGCACCCCTTCTCTAATTACTCTTTCTTACTGGACCCTGTTTTGCTTTCTCATGGCACTTATCACTAACCTGTGTGCTTGTTTTAACGTCTGGGACTCCAAAGGAGTCAGTTCTATAAGAGCAGGAATCTTCCTTCACCACTTGTCGGCTCAGAGCATAGAACGGCTCCTGGCATACAGCAGTCTTTCCATACAATTCTCAGTGGAACGAGTGACTTAATGCACCATGTGGGGAACAGGCATAGAAGAGAAGCAGCTGGACAAACAAAAATTCACTGAAGACTTCCTGGAAGAGACATTTTTTTCAGTATTTTATTCTTTGCACTCAAAATTTGAGGTGCTTCCAATACTTTTCCTGACATGGCTTCTAGACCTCAATGGCTTCACAAACCAAATGGCTATTTGACAAACGCCAGTTGTCTGTCTCTCAATCTATGACAAAACTGAATGTGATAATCCCAAAAGAGTCTGTCTAGCACAGAGAGCACTCAGATACATACTTCTTAGGAAACGTTCCTTGCATTTCTAATAGTTCAAACTAGATCTTGGCTATTTCTTAAATTGCATAAACCAACAAAATGCCTTAGGCTCAAATTCGGGTTACGGTGAATTAAAATGAACAGTCACTGTACTGCTGCTGCTCAGCCGCATTCTGAATAGTGACAATGTGTATCCATACCCAAATACTGATGCTTGCCTTCATCCCATTACATTTCGTCTTATTTTTCTCAGCCCCTATTCTAACCTATTGAGATCATTTTCTGTCTTCTATTGTGGTATAATTGACATATAAATTAAATTTGTTTTCAGTATACAACATAAGGATTTTCTATATGTATATATGACAAAACAATTACTGCGATAAGTTTGCTAACATCCATCATCACATATACTTCCATATTTTTTCATACAATGAAAATTTTTAAGATGTTCTCTTTGGCAACTTCCAAATTTATAATATAGTATTGCTAACTATAGTCACCAGGCTACCTTAGACCTTCAGGATTAATTTGTATAGTTAGAAGTTTGTACCTTTCGACCACCTTGATCCATTTCCATTGAGATCATGTTCATTTTATCACCCATCACATTTGTTACCTCACCTAGCTTTTTATCAGCAACAAGTTTTAGAAGCATGGTTTCTCTGTCCAAATTATTGATTAAAATGTGGATGCTTAATCAGTATTTTCTACTGCTGAACCTGCTAAACAAGCTCCAAATTAATCTTTGATCTGACCACTATATCTGTTTTTCTACAATAATAATGTAATAGATTTTTGTCATATTCTTTTCATATCACCAGCTTCAATTCTTTACTGAAGTTTCTGTACTCTTCAAGATAAAGGTTTTACAATTGATAAAAATATATAGAAATCCAACAAATGGCATATGTCTTAACAACATAAATGATATTTTAATACTAAAAAAAGTACTTTAATACTACTAACTATAAGAAATAATTTTAACTTTATTTTGACACAAAATATGCTGATTTTTATTTTTAAGTGTTAACATTTAAAATTTAGATGCTGTTTATAAATCATTCACACGTGCTGTACAAATATGTATGAAGGTTTTTTTAACTCAAAACACAATACAGAGGAAATTGTGTCAATTAAAAGAGACTAATTTGAACTACTTTTTATTAGTAAATATCAAAATTTGAAGTAAATCAATAATTATCGTAGAAAATATAGCTTACCAAAACTGACAGTAAAAGAAGTTAAAGGTATTAGCCAAAAGACATATATACATAACCCACAGATACAGGCAACTGTGTGGAGATTGTCAGAAGGAAAAGGGAGGTAAGGGCTGGGTGGAGGTAGGCAAGGGGAGGAGATAGGAACCTCTATAATAATGTAAACAATAAAAATAAAAAGTTCCCCCCAAAAAAGTAATTTAAAACTGTCAGAGATACTCAACCTTCCAAAATAAGTGTCAGTCCTACCTGACTCTACACGGAAAAATTACCATGTAATTTAATATATCCAGGATAAGAAAAGAAGGAAAATTTGTAATTTTTCTCTCAGCTACAGCAGAAATCAATTTCCTTTATGTAAACAAAGAACAACTATTAGAAATAAATAATGGAGGGACTTCCAGTCAAGATAGAGGTATAGGTAGATACGCTTTGATTCCAGCACAACCAAAAGAAAGATAACAACCAATTTAAAAACAAAAACAATCAGAACTGTCAGAAAAATCAAACTATATGGAAGTCTGACAACCGAGGAGTTAAAGAAGAAACATCCAGCCCGGCTGGTGTAGCTCAGTGGATTGAGCGTGGGCTGGGAACCAGAGAGTCTCGGTTCGATTCCCAGTCGGGGCACATGCCTGGGTTGCGGGCCAGGTCCCCAGTGAGGGCCATGTGAGAGGCAACCATACGTTGCTCTTTTTCCCTCCCTTCTCCTCTCTCTAAAAATAAATAAATAAAATCTTAAAAAACAAAAAAAAGAAGAAACATCCATCCAGACTGGTAGGAGGGGCAGAGATGGGCTGCCAGGCGGAGAGGATGCATGGCAAGGCAGTAGTTGGAGGGCGAGGTGGTTGCTGGTGGTCCCACACTTGTGTGCAGATAAACCAGGAGGAACAACTGGGGAGTAAGACAGAACACTCAACCCAGATTTCCAGTGTGGAAACTAAAGCCTCAAAACTTCTGGCAGTAAAATCCTGTGGGGGTTGCAGCAGCAGGAGAAACTCCTAGCCTAACAGGAGAGTCCATTGGAGAGATCCACGGGGTCCTAGAATGTACACAAGCCCACCCACCTGGGAATTAGCATCATAAGAGTCCAATTTCTGTGAGGGTAGTAAGAGAAGTCACTGAAAACCAGGCAAGAGACCAGCAAGAGACATTTTTCCCTATCGGACCCCTCCCCCAAACACAGTGCCACAATGCAGTGAAGTGGGCTGCCCTGCCCTGGTGAATACCTAAGGCTCCACCCCTTACAATTTAACAGGTATGCTGACACAAAGAAATACGGCCCAAATGAAAGAATAGATCAAAGCTCCAGAAAAAGAAATACCGTAAGCAATGAAGACATAGCCAACCTATCAGATGCAGAGTTCAAAACACTGGTAATCAAGATGCTCAGAGAAACAATTGAATATGATCACAAAATAAAGGAAGAAATGCAGGCTATGTAAAGTGAAATAAAGGAAACTATACAGGGAACCAAACAGTGAAGGGAAGGAAACCAGGACTCAAATCAACAATCTGGAACAGAAGGAAAAAATAAACATTCAACTGGAACAGAATGAAGAAACAAGAATTTTAAAAAATGAGAAAAGCCTTAGGAACCTCTGGGACAACTTTAAACGTTTCAACATCCAAATGATAGAGGTACCAGAAGGAGAAGAGTAAGAGCAAGAAATTGAAAACTTATTTGGAAAAACAAATGAAGGAGAACTTCCCTAATTGGGCAAAGGAAATAGAGTTCCGGGAAGTCCAGGAAGCCCAGAGAGTCCCAAACAAGTTAGACTCAAAGAGGAACACACCAAAACACATCATAACTAGATTACCCAAGATTAATGTTAAGGAGAGAATCTTAGAAGCAGCAAGAGAAAAGGAGAGAGTTACCTACAAAGGAGTGCCCACAAGACTATAAGCTGATTTCTCAAAAGAAGCCTTGCAGGCAAGAATGGGCTGGAAAAAAAGTATTCAAAGTCATAAAAGGCAAGGACCTACATCCAAGATTATTTTACCCAGCAAAACAATCTTTTCGAATGGGAGGGCAGATAAAGTACCTCCCAGATAAGGTCAAGTTAAAAGAGTTCTTCATGCCCTGGCTGATGTAGCTCAGTGGACTGAGCATGGTTGCAAATCAAGGGGTCACCAGTTCAGTTCCTGGTCAGGGCACATGCCTGGGCTGTGGGCCAGGTCGCCCAGTGAGAGCCATGTGAGAGGCAACCACACTTTGATGTTTTTCTCCCTCTCTTTCTCCCTCCCTTTCTCCCTCCCTTCCCCTCTCTCTAAAATTAAAAAAAAAAAAAAAGAGTTCCTTATCACTAAGCCCTTATTATATTAAATGTGAAAGGGACTTCTCTAAGATAAAGAAGATGATCAAAACTATGAACAGTAAAATGACAACAAACTCACAACTATCAACAACTGAACCTAAAAAAAACAAACAAACAACAACAAAAAAAACTTAGCAAACAACTAGAACAGGAACAGAACCACAGAAATCCAGATTACACGGTGGGGGGGTTATCATCCCGGGGCAGGGGGAAAGGTACATGGAATAAGAAGCGTAATTGGTAGGTACAAAATAGACAGAATACTATAGGAAATGGAGAAGCCAAAGAACTTACACGTACAACCCAAAGACATGTACTAATGGAGGGGAATGCTGGCGGGAGAGGGGTTGCAGGGCAGAGGGGGATAAAGGGGAGAAAAAATGGGATGACTATAATAACATAATCAATAAAATATACTTTAAAAAGAAATAAAGAGTGGAAGAAACAACTTCAATTAAAATACCAACAAACGATTATGTATGTAGGAATAATCTTATCACAAAGGTTATGCTTACAGTAATAAATGCCCAAATGCCATTTGTTTACAAGAACAGATGTTTATTCTTTCTATATTCTTGGAGAGTTGCTTGCTTATATGTTCCACATTTTCTTCATTTTGGCACTCAAGTTGAAGGAGCATCAGCTATCGAGAACATGTTGGCCAATGGCAAAAAGAAAAACTGATGGTTCTTAAACATTCTATCAATGGGTAGCATATGTCACAGCTGTCCATATGGCCAAAGCAAGTAATGAGGCCAAAACTGGTATCAATGGAATGAGAAATTACAATCCATCACAAGAATGAGTAGTGAATAATTGGTACAACAACAACAAAATCTACTACATGAATTTGTTCATTGAAACCCTCATAACAAACGTAATTGAAAAAGAAATAAAAATATTCTTTTTTTCTCACTTATGAATATTGTTGCAATACAACTAGAAAGATTATTGAAAGTTTATTACGTTATAAACAAGTGGAATTTTTGATATTCAAAGATAATTTAACAGTAGAAAATATTAAAATTAAGCTTATGAATGCATCTAGAAGAAAATATGATCTAGTCCATAGATAATGAAAGCACATTTCAAAAAAATTAACACATTTTTATTTACAAAAAAAACTTCATTAAAATAAAAACTGATGGATACTTCCTTACAACAATATGTCGGCATTATACTGAATGAGGACTCACTGCAGGCCTTTAAATTAAGAAATTAATATGGCAAACAGCATTATATGAGGTCTGTCCAGAGGAACCCAGCCATGTAATATGAAAAATAAAGATATTTATTGAAGAACATACAAGAAAGATTTTACATAGGACAATGACACCTCAGTCCCCTTCAAAGTGCGCCTCTTGGGACCTCACACAATTCTCCCAATTGCTATCAGCTGCCCAATTGTATTTTCCTGAATCTCATCGATGGTCTGAAGTTTTTTCCTTTTCAAAAGTGATTTGGGTTTTGGGAAAAGCCAGAAGTCACAGGGAACCAAATCTGGGCTGTAGTGGGGCTGAGTTACTTGGGTGATCTGATGTTTCAGAAAAAAACTCTGCACGAGACGTGATGCATGTGTGAGCTCATTGTGGTGATGAATGCCAACACCAGTTGTCCATAGCTGCGGCCTTCTGAACCATCCAGTAGTTTCCACGGAGGAAAGTTCAAGCTAATGCATAATTTGATGCAGATTCATTGTTCTTCTCCCTCAGTCACTTTGAACAGGATGGCCACACAATACACATGCTCACTCAACAGTGTCTACCGCCCCCACTGAATAGCACAGTGAAGTCGTCATTGTTCACATATGCACATTCCAGTCCGCTCTCCTTGGGTTCCAGGTTACATCAAGGTCATGCAAACCATTCTTGTTACATTAACAATGGCTGGACATTTTCTGGACAGATGTCATATAATGTATTATTCTACTAAAAGTATTAGCTAATGAATTGAGATAAAGAAAAAAGAAAATTAAAGATATTAAAAATTAAAAATATAAAAGAGTAAATGTAAGTACTTGCAGTTATAATTATTGCATACCTGGAAACAGAAAAGAATCTACTATAAAAATTCTACAAAAACAAGAGAATTTAGTTTGGTACTTGGGTATTTAGAAAGTATTTGCCTCTACTATACACAAGGAATAGCCGTTAGGAAGCAAAGCCATAAAGGAAGCAAAGATTACAGTTATAATAGCTGGAAATTGATAAAATACCTAGGAATAAACTTAATAAATATATATAAAACCTATGTGAAAAAAACTAAAGGACCGCAAAAGTAGATTTAAGGAAATGGTAAGATTTTCCATATTTACAATTAGGAAAACTCTACTTCATGGTGACAACTTAATATGATCCCAATAGAAAACACCCATACATTTGAATGATATCGTATAACTTAAAGTTTATATAGAAAAAACCAAAAAAACTAAATTAGTCTAAAAATAGGAGATCAACTAGGTGGGAACAGTCCTATTGGATAATAATATATTATAAAGCCTCAAAATTTAAGACAGTATGATAAAAAAATTCCAGAAATATACCCAAATGTGTACAGGAATTTAAGATATTAATGAATATTGTTGGGTAATTGAGAAAGATAAAGTTGGATCTTTACCTCACAACTGCATGCCTGAATAAAGTCTAAATCAAAGATCAAATACTTAAGAATAGAAATAAAACCAAGAAATATCTTTGTATATTTGGGATACAAAGAAATAGTGACTTTACAAATCTGGGGGTTTGGGGGCAGGTGGAGGTTAAAATAGTCAAGGTACATTAGGGAAAGAGAACCTAGATAGCTAGAGCATTATATATATATATATACACATGCATAAACTTATCGGAAGGAATTGTTCACACAGTTGTGGGGTGTGGGGGACTGGATAGGTAAAACCGAAGTCTGCAGGACAGTCCATCAGAAAGGGTAGGCTGGGAACTCTCAGGCAGGAGCCGAAGCTACAGTCCAAAGGTCCAAATGAATTTCTCTTGCAAGACCTGTTTCTGCTCTGAAGGCCTTCTGACTGGTGGTTTCAGGCCCATACAGACTGTTGAGGCTACTACCCTATTGAGGATAATCTCCTTTACTTAAAATCAATTGGTGGTGGGCTGTGAGCATCTACAAAATGCCTTCATAGCGACACCTGAATCAGTGTTTGACTGATAAACAGGGGACTATAGCCTAAGAAATCTGACAAACACTGCCCATTACAGGGGAAGAAATAATGTCCTGCTAGGAGGGCTGCTATCAGAAATGCCATGAGGCACCTGATTAAAGTTCTTTTTAAAAAATTTTAAAAATTTTGTTCCTTTTCCAGTTTTATTCCTGGAAAAGCATGTTGGATAAAAACTCAAACAACTGAGCAAAATGTGGATAAAGAAATGTACATAAATGATTTCCACTTCAAGAAACAGACTGAGTGCATCCGTTTGCCTTCCTTTCCTCTTCACCAGATCAGAGTTACAAAAAAGGACCACTTAAAGTCCAAGAACATCAGGAAAACAAACAACTCTCTCAGCATGCTTTATCCACAAACTCATCACTCCTTGTACCTCCTTTATCTCTTGCTCAAATATCCTCTAGATAAGGAGGTCTTTCCTAACTACCCTATTTTAAATGCTAAACACAATCACCACCACTCTCTCGTACTCCCTCTCTACTTCAGAGTAGATTTCTCTTTATTATACTGACTACTGTCTCCTCAGTGCCTTGAGTGCTACATAGCGGGCACTCAAAACATATATGTTAGGTAAATCAATGAATGAATCTATGGTGTATAAGCAGTAAAATATCAATTCTAAGAACATTTGCCTTGGCGAGAAACAGGGATCATTACTTTGGAGCAACGAAGGTGGAATTGTGATCCTCGCATCCACTACAGAGACCAACAGAGAGTGAGATTTATTTTATAAATATAATGTGAATGTTATATCCTTGTTTTCATATTTTAATTATTCTGTAGATTATATAAGACAATTATGAAATAAAATGTACATGTTATTAATCTCAACAATATAAGAATAGAAGCTTCACTAATAGATATCAGAAAAAGAAATGGGGAAAATTTAATAATAACCTTATTGTGCATAGTGGTAAAAAAAAAAAAAAAAGCATTGTGTGGAGCCAGTGCAACAAGAAGTAAAATATTGTATATATTGTATTAAATTATAAAGGTGACTTGTGGGAAAAGTGAAAATAATAGTGATCTATACCTTGGAGAATAGCAAAGACCAGGTTGGACTAAAAGAGGCAGGTGCCTGAATACTGAGTAAATTTCCATATTTTGCAGAAAGAATTTGAAAAGTTACTAATAAATTAGTATATATATATATGCTACTTCATATATAAATTATATATATATATATGTAAAATTTAGATTTTCAAATGTCGCCATCAGAAGAACCAAAAAAGAAATGGTTAAAAGAGTTTCCTTCTAGGGTAAGGGCCTGAAAAGAAGGAAGTGTACTTGTTATTAGTCTCATAAGCTCCATCTTAAAATTTAATTTTTTACCATAATTTCATTATTTTTAAAAACAGTAATGACAATGTGAATGAAGGAAAATGATTTTAAGTGTAAAATAAAGCAATATAAAGTGTTCATCCTAGGGATGGTGAAATTAATTTGAACTACTTATTTTACTAGACATTCTTTATAGTTCACAAATATTTTCATTGTTAAAATAAATAAAAATAAACTTGTCTATGAGCTACTAAAATTATGTGACGCACGAGGAAGTTTGGGAAAATAAAATAGAGTGCCTCTCAACATCTCACTAGTCTTTGTGGTGCTCACAGACGTCCGAAGACTGAAGTAATGTAAGGAATCTCGTGTAAAAGTTACCAGTGCTCTTGCTGACATTTTTTACTGTGACCTCTCTCTAACCCTGATCTTACACTTAAGTTATTTCAGTTTGATTTTGTACGAACAGGAATTCAGTCTGTGAAAAATGTGAATTTGTGGGTCAAGCAGTAACCAGATCAATTTATTTCTAACTTTGAAGTACAAAATATGTTTTCTCAAATTTTAAAGAAAAATAATTTATCCCACTGAGTCTTATGATGTTCAATTGTCTTACGAATTTTAGAAGAGTTGATGGTATTCTCCCTCCCTGAAAGTTTTCTTTCTGACTTTGTATTTAAGCCTACCTCCTAAAACTCAGCATAGCTGTAAATTTAGGGAATGATTCAACAGACATAAAGTATATTTTTAAAAGCAGAGTAATTGAAATGAATAGAAAGCAGGAAATGAGTAGGAAGAGATAAAAGTAGCAAAACTGTCTTATCTCTAGTCATAGACGTTAAGACTAGATAAAGAACTAAGGAAATCACAAAACTGATGCACCACTAAATGCAATGTGGTATCATGGAACAAATCCTGGAACAGAAAAAAAAAAAAAAAACAAAAAAAAACAAAACAAGAATTGACAAACAGGTGGAATCCTAATAGAGTAAGACATTTAGTTAATAGTGATATAACAATATCCACTTAGTTTTGACAAATGTACCATGGTCGTGTAAATGGTAATGTCAGGGGAAACCAGGTAAGAGTTGTGCAGAAACTACCTGTGCTACTGTCAATTCCTGGGCTGCGGAGAGTGAGGCCTTGCAAATGTATTAAAATGGCTTTGTGAAGAAACTACATGATACAAGGCCAAAGTGATGAACCTGTCAAATCCAGTAGGAGCAAGGAACATAAGATGTCTTGACTTGGCCAGGCATTTACATCTGCACCATTGTCTAAGCCCATTCAGTTTGCTGTGTAACAGAGTATCATAGACCAGGTGGCATAGAAACAACAAATTTATTTCTCACAGTTCTGGAGGCTGGGAAGTCCAAGATCAAAGCACCTACAGATATGGTGTCTGCTGAGTTCCCAACACCTGGTTTATAGATGGCTGTCTTCTGCTGTGTCCTCACATAGCAGAGACTGGGGGACTCTCTGCAAACCCCTTCCCGAAGGCCTTCATCTCACTCATGAGTGCTCCACCTTTATGACCCAATCTCCTCCCAAAGGTTTCCTTGACAAATGCCATCACTTGGGAGATTAGGTTTCAACATATGAATTTGTGAGGGGACACAGGTGGTCTATACCACCCACTTAACATATACAATAATAACATAGAAAAAACAAAAGCTCATGTGTAGAAGCAGTCATTTGTTTTTGTGTACATGATAAGCTACATAAAGCTCTAGATCTCGTTCATAGTTATATCCTTGGTATTTGGAACATAGTAGGCATCTGGGTAGCATTTGATAAATAAAGAATAGATACTTCTCATTAAATAATTGCCTTTGTGTTCATGGCACATTAAAAGTCTAATATATCATACCGGCACTGACTAACTAGAACTAGACTGGTTCTGATTCATACAGTCATGGAGTTACTGACCCCATGTAACTCTGTGGAGTTAGCTATTATGTATTATAATGATCTGTGAGTTCATATCTAAGCAGGGCAGTATTATTAGGGTTGTTAATAATAGCAATAAGACTACATGCAGGAAAATATTTTTCTACAATTCTTCAGTTGCTGCTTCCTCTATAGAAAGTCAGTAGCAAATAGAGTCTATTTATCTTTAAAAAAACTCTCCCTATTATAGTAAAGAAATATTAAGTTTCTAAATATAAAAGGATTTAGCTTTGTATTATACTAAAAATTTATTATTTTAGGCTGAATATTAACACATTTCTGAAAAGTAACTGTATGTATTATTACCCAAGATGATGTATCTATAACTTGATAAACTTTGTTAAGAAAGTTGACTCTGGATTCTGAAAAACCATTTCTCTATTACAGTTAGACATTCCTATACTCAAAACTGTAGCATTTAATTTAAGAAATTTCTTGTACATTTAAGAAAATCATAGAAAATATCTAACTTTGTAACCATTAAAGCAATTTAATTATTCATAAGATTTTGAACAGTGGAAACTATTTCAATGAGGTACAGATTATTAAATGTTATAATGAAGTCACTCATTTGGAAGACTTTCGTCTTACAATTAATTTTTCAGTTACCAAAATGTTAAATTAATAACATGTTCATTTATTTTTATATAATTAATAATGTAACTGAAATTTACAAAGCTCAATATCTAATGTGTATGTTTTTGCATGGTATACTGTCTGATTGGACCAAGAGTGAGCATATATAGTTATGTGAGTAAAATCCAAGGAATATACTGCTCACTGAAGAGGGAAGCTCTCTCTGTGGTTTTTATTTTCTTGGCTTAGAGCAGGTCATCTGTTACAATATTATCTTATTGTTGTCTGTGTAAGTTATACTATAAACTATTTGAAAGAAAGTGTTGCTATTATCTTTACTTCCAAAGTTTGGATAAAAAAAATGATTGGCACAAAATATTTCGATAAACATTTTATAAATATCTCTTCACGTTTTTCCTCTAAGAACAGTATCCTTTTTCTAATATAAATTCTATACCTGGTGAAATGCAATATTTTCAGTGTTGACTTGTATCAAATAACTAATTTTGATGTTCTTTGTCTTTATTCACTAAAAAACAATACTTAATAAGTCCATCCCTAGTTTTTCCTATATGTACTAGAAGAATGAAGCTCTACTCAATCACTGAATGGCATAATTGCATCATATACATTTTATGAACCACAAGTTAGAGAACACAGTACCTCATTTTTTTTTTAAATCTGCAAGTGTATAATGTGGGATGTAAAGATATGTATAGGTTTTGATGGAGAAAAGAGTACGGACTGCTTACCAGGTTTAAGAGATTGTGTCACTAACAAACAGCAACAAGCATAATTCAAAATCAGGATCCTTCTTTAATACCGAAAATCAAAGCTCTTTCGAAATAAAGTACAAATACTGAATGGCAAAGAGTTTCCAGACTTTTAGGGGAGAAGTAGTAGAGAAAATTTTAGAATTCTAGGCCTTTTATTAGTTTTGTAAGGATGCTGTAACAATTTGTCACAAATTTGGCTTAAAAAATTTTGAATTTACTCTCTCACACTTCAGGAGGCCAGAAGTTCAAAATCAATTGTCATTAGGCCCTGCTCCCACCTAGAGCTAAAGGAAAGGATGCTTCCTTTGGCTATATTCCAAGAATCCTTGGCTGTATTGCTCCAATCTCTGCCCCTGTCACAGCCGCCTTCCCCCTGAGTGCGTCTGTGTCTGATCGCCTCTTTCTAGGTGTCTCTTCTTATGAGGACATGAATGATTGGATTTAGGGCCACCCTAATCCAAACCAGCATGATTTCATCTTGATTTACATTGTACTTACACCTGCGAAGACCACGTTTCCAAATGAGACAAGTTCACAGGCACTGAGTATTAGGACGGAAGCATACACACCTTTTGGGAGGATGCAATTCAACTCATTATAGGCCATGAAGGAAAATAACATTGTAGAGGTTTTTCTTAAGCAAAAATGTAGTAACATATAGAAATAGACTTAGGTATGAGAATCAGTCTGTGAGGACTGCTCTTCAGCTGCGAAACTCAATGTGGGCATCAAATAGTTGTTAGGCTAGGGATCCCCACAGGGCTCCACTCCAGGGGTATCGTTCACAGGCAGTGAACACGAATGGTGCCCCTGGAGTTGCACCTTGAAGCCCGTTCCTCACTTTCAAACCTTTCCCAGGGCCAGCACAGTAAACTAAAGGAGTAAGTCAAGCCAACTGTAAGGTAATACATAGTGGAGAGTGTTGGAGATGAGAGGAAATTCGAGTGTCCATGCAGGAAAATACAGGCTTGGTGCTACTAAGCAATCCATTTTATTTCAATACATGGGAAATTTGGTCTTAATATAAAAGCCTCTGATATTTAAATGAAGAAAACAAGTTTAAAATGTTTACATTGTGAGAACTAAAAAAAATTATTTACAGGAATACTTTTGGTGGTTATCACCAATTTGCAATCTTTCTGATTTGGGCCCTCCTGATCCAAATGTATCTCCCTCATATTACTGTATACCTGAAACTAATAAAACGAATTGTGTGCCAGCTGTACTTAAATTAAAAAAAAAAAATTCCAGACCCATTGACCCAACACCTCTACTTCTAGGAATTAGTCTAATAATATAAAGGTGAAAAGACTTATGTATAAGGACATGTATAAAAATATTAATCATGACATTATTTATAGTAACAAAAAAGATAAGAATCTTAATGTCTAAACATAGAGGAATGTTTAAATAAATCCTGGTAGAGTTCTCCTCCCCCCAAAATGGTGGTCTTTTATGCTAAAAATTCTGAAGGAAAATTTCCCTTAAAAAGGAAACATTTTGAATATTTTAACCCAAATGATGTTGTAAAACTATATACCTTCAACCTTAACATAAGTATGTGCTAGTGACTTCCTTTTTATTTCACTGTGAAATGGAAGTAATCAGTAGAGATTCCCTTTAGTGCTTACCACCAAACTGCCAGCATCTGTTCCTCCTTCTCTGTTTTCTTTGTCTTCCCTCCTGTTACAGTGAGGAAATGATCCGTGCTCCTCTCTAAGGCCAACTCCTTCTCCTGTGTCCTCAGTCTCATCAATCATAATCCCTTTTCAGTACTCAAAGCCATTGCCTTTGCCATGCACGCTGACCTCTCTCTCTGTCTCCCTGTCCCTCCTCGCGCAGCACAAATTCTTAGGTCTTAGAAGTATTGATATTCAATAGTCTCCACTCTCTCTCTTCTTATCCTCTCCTGAACACTTTCCATAAGGATTTATCTTCAAAACGCACTGAAAATGTTAATATCCAAGTTTAGCAATGACCTCTACTTTGACAAACTTTCTCTCAATTCTCAGATCTCATTTTATTCAATCTCTCACTACATGTGACATATTTCATCGTTCATAGTTTAAGCACATTCTCACTTGATTTCGGTAATACCACCTTCTTGATTATTTTCCCATCTTTTAGTCTATTTGGCAGTTTCTCCTTTCCATGTCACAAAATGTTCAGGGGTGTGAAAATAAATTTTTCAGTCACATCCATTACTTGCCTGGGGGCTGGGAGTCTGATGGGTACAAAAGTTAAATGCATATTATATATAAAGTATAGGTAGGTAAATACCACCTAATGTACTGCAAACTTCAATGAAAGCTGATTTGGAAGGAAAGGAAAAGAAGAGCTCAGTAAAGAAAAAGTGTGCAAGAGTGAAAAAGTCTGGCAAAATGGGTGATTCGGTAGCAAGGAATGGAATGCAAAAGTGATTCCACATCCAATGTGAGGTGCTACCTGACTATAACCTGAAGCACCCCTCTTCGGTACCACTGCCTTCATCCCACGGCCCCAATGAGGAAGGAAAGAGAACTCAAGTGTAAGGGGGAATAAAAGTGCACCTAGAGGCTCAACTGCTCTACCAATGGGAAACCCTCTAAATAAGCTGAGTATGTATCAAGAAGCAGAAGGCGTTTTCTTGCCAAAAAGCCACAGAGGTCAGGGAATGGAGGAAACTGATAACACCAAGGTAGTAATACAGGCAGCCACAATAGGAGAGGGGACAGCAGCTGTTCACAGAGCAGAAGAAGAGTTGGAAAGGTAGACACTATAAAGAGGCACAGCAGGGAAGAAAGTACCGGCTCCGACTCTCACGTGCACCTTTCCTGAAGGACTCCTGGGGGATGATGCGAGACAAAGCCTGGGCTTCTTGGGAGTCAGCACTGTGTAAGTCTGAACTGAAGTTTTTAAGCGTTAAAAATGGTTTTTAAAACCTAAACAACTTTTCTATAGTACATTTGGTTTTTAACCTCTTAAAAGTTTTTAATTAGTTTTAAAAAATTGAATTGATGAAAATAGAATTTCATTTAGACCAATAAAGAGTCTCCCTCCATTTCTGATGTTTGAACACTGAATGACACGGGGTAGATCGGACCTGCCGATACCCGTGGGTGACCGTGACCCAATGCGTGTATGAACCTCATACCGAGACACGCGGGGAAAGAGAGACCGGGGCTACGTGGCTGATTCCTCCCATTTCTAGGAAAAAGCCTCGTGGCTTGCCCAGCCAGGGTTTTTATCAGGGGCCAATTTACATTGGATTGATTATTCATGGAATTATGCAGAACAGGTGGGATTACTCATAGCAAGGCATTGGATATAAATTCAGATCCGGTGGCAGACAGGACCAGGTTAAAGTAATATTCAGGGGTCAGCAAGCCAGAATTTTTTAAGATACACCTTTGCCGAATTCCTATTAGAGAATTCCCATCCCACAGACATGATCCACACTTGCTCACACAGGAATCACACGGAGCTGTGCTCAAAATGTGTAAATTCTCAGGACTGCGTGTTTACACGCGTGTGGAAATCACTGCCACAACTGAACTCTCAAACCCCACCTCTACCCTTCCCTTTCCTTTCCTCCACCTGGGAAAAAAGGTACCCTTTCTCTCGGTGTCATGAGGGAAGTTCAAACCACACAAACTCAAAGCCATGCACAGAACTCCCACCACAGCCCTATCCCCGAAACACAATAAACCAGAGCTGTCACCCACGCTCCTGCTCAAGCCATCCCAGACGAGCGTGAGTGCTTGCCTGCTCTCCGCAGAAAGCCTCGTTATGTGAGTAACACACTGCTTCATACTCTCTTGCTGCGCATATGGCATCTTCACTCTCCATGTTAAAAAACAAAAAGCAAATTTGGGTGGCGGGACTGATGCCACGCTCGTGTTGTGTGGGCAACCCCAAGCAGCAGTGCTAGGACATTATGATGGGGTTAAGAAAAAGCCCTGGAAGACATGATATCTAGGAAGGACAGGAAAGTTACACAGAAAGTAAAAGAAAAAAAGTGTTTTGCAGAAAATGGAGAAAGTGTAACGGTCCATCTCATTATTTATCAAAGATATCTTCTTAAGTTGCACTTCACTTAAATAGTATCATTAGTATTGCTATAAATAAACCCTTAAAATGTTCTTAGTGAGCCATTACAAAGGCAGAAGACACCCCTCAGAATTAATAGGATATTTTCACTCAGATGCCATGCAAGTTCTTGATACATGTATTGTGTAAATATAATATAGAACTAAATGGACACACAGCAAAGACATTTTATTGTCTTAAGAACCACTTCCCTCTCATCTCCAAAATGTAATTATTTTCAACTCTGAACACTCTGATATCTGAGAATGTTCGCAGACTTTTGCATGATCACCATCTGTCCGTGCTAGCTGACAATTGCAGAAATCTAGCTGTCTGCAGGGAAGATAGAGTGAGCAGGGAAAAAGCAAATCTGATTAAAGTCTCCTGCCTCAGGGAAGAGAGAAATCCATTGACAAATTCTTGGGGATCATCGATTTTTAGGTGAAAAAAAAAGGAGAAAGAAAAAACAAAGAGAACGAGAAGGCAAAAGAAAATTAAAGCCTGAAAACAGATGTTGAACATTGTTTGCATGTAGAAAGTGCTTTTTTATACTCAGAAAATCAACCTCTTGAGTCTCAAATGTCATTTGTTTTTCAATAAGTTCTTAGTTTCTCGCAGACAAAAACCCTGCATTTTGCTTGCCATGAGCTACGTTCTGAAATTTATTGACTATTTTAAAGTTATGACAGGTCTTTGAATATTATGTAAATGTTAAAATAGATGTCTAGATAAACAGCAGGTTAAAAGTCACTCCTCAACCTTTGTAACTAAATTCCACTTCAGTAAAACATCAGCTCCAGGGAAAAACAACTTAAAAAGTCCATTAACAACAATTTATTAGTTAAAAGCATATGTAAGTCTATGGCAGGGTGTCGCACTGTGTCTGCCAAGTAAAAAGAGTAAATTTTCATTCTTCACACCTGCAGAATTTGGAAACTAGTGGGCTTGGGTGAAATGTCATTTCACTAAATGTATTTATAAGACCTTACTTTAGTCATGACTTGGGCTCTCAAGTATTTTATATTTAATTAGGATAATACTAACATGGTATTAAATATATCTCTCACCCACAATGCTTTATTGATGAGAAATTACTTTCTAGATGTTCTCAGAGAATAGGAAGAAGCAGGCGCTTTACCGATGATGGGCCTGTGCCTAACTTGGTGTTTTACAAATAAGCAGATGCTGAATAATAACACATAACAGTTAATAGATAAGACACTAACAAGGCATGACGAGGATGGTGAACAGGTTAAATGCTGTACTCCATTAACTCCCTCGAATGACCAATACCTTATATTGTATTTTTGATAAATGTAGCTATTGGAACATCTCTAGAACACTTCCCTCTGGATTTTTCTTAAAGAGAAATACATCAAGGCTTTAGGGGATTAGGCAAAAAGCTATTTCAGAGGTCTCTTTGTTTTCCTTGGCTTAGTGCATCACTGTCCATCATTTTGTCAGCAAAACCAAATTGTGGTTGTGGGAATTAAGGAATAAGAATATAGGATTTTACAAAGGACTAAGACTACGAAACTTTTCTGGCTCTGGACAACCTTTGATAGGAGTAGATGTTTGCTTGCCATTTCCATCAGCCTGACATGGCAAAGAAGAAAGAAGAAAAGAGCAGTCTTACAGAAAAGATCTGTTGTTCCAGAGAAAAGTCTCCTTAAAGATACAGAAGCATTTTGTTAATAAGCTCTCCTGGGATCCTGAGAGAGAAGAATAGCAGATGGAACAGAATGACAGCACAGTCTATGTATGGGACGGGGTCCTGCCCAAAGCTTTCAGCACGTGGCCGTAGAGCTTGACTGGTGATACGGACATTTGTGGGTAGTCTCACCAGAAACCTCCCCTTCCTACCAAATTATATAAAGACATGAAACAGATCCAGTAAAATGGACTTCCACCCTAGTGCCACTCTAAAAAATAAACTTCATTGACTCCTCTTGAGCAAAGGATTTCATCCAGATATGATCAACCCAGTGAATAATGGAATATTCCCTTCAACCCTGTTCCAGGAATTCTGGATCCGAACCTTTCTCTTTTGCCATAAGGACACTTAAAAAAAAAGGCATTCATTGTTTTGGTAGCTCTTGGCAATAATTTCAAGACTGTGAGAAAACGATTACTGAGGAACTGAAAACCATGTATAAGGCTGAGCTGAGAGAATGAAACTGGTCCCTGGCGATGCCTGAAACCTGCTCTTTTAACTTATCTGACGTAATAAATTTCCATTGTTGATTAAGTGTATTTGAGGTCAGTTTTCTGCTTTTGCCACAGATGTATAGTGAGAGACTGGTAATATAATGACTTTAATCAAATTTATTTTAAAAATCTTATTATTTATTTACTATTTATTTACTATATACACCAAATGCTGTGTTAAGTCCAGAAGATACATGATATCATAAACAAAACAAACGTAATCTTTGTCCTCCCAGAATTTAGGACCCAGTGAAATATTCACAGAACAGGCAAGGTCACGTGGTAAGTGATGTGAGGAGGGAAGCATAGAATACCACGGGAAAAATTAGAAGCCAAAACACACTGGACATTGGTGTTTTCGAAGACTCTCAAGTTAAGTCTCCCTTACTAAAGCTCCTGGGCTTTCTTTTGGAGAATCGCCTTTCTGTTGAGTATTGGTGGGGTGCTAAATTCAGCTGCCTGACTCATAGTACAGAAGTGCAAACAACCAAGTTCTTTCTTTTTGCAGCCCGATCAATTCAGGGCATGAATGTATTCGCTTAGCTCAACTAATCAGCTGGTCTTTTCCAGAACATACATCTTGAGTTAGTATCGCAAATACAGAATAAGCATTTGATTCATTTTTCATCCCCAATGAAGCACAGCAAATGCCTCCTGCCACAAGATATTTGCTGTGCTTCCTGCTTCCATAGCCTTCAACACTGTTTCCCTAATGGTCATTCTTGAGGACCCCGTAAATTCTGTTATGCTTGTATTAGCCAAAATTAGTTGTTATCGTTTGTGATCGAGGAATCCCAATCTGTGCGTTAGTTGCCAGAGAGGACAACTAAACGATGCCTTTTTGTTGTATGTTCATAGATACAGTTCATTAAAGAACTATTGTGCCTAAGATTAGTTCAGAGGGAGATAGGTAGTAAAATGTGAAACTGCAACTTTGAGAGCTTAAGCAAAAAACGAAAGGAACAAAGGGCAACAGGACTCTACACAAAGTAAATTAGTGAGATACATACAGAGTTCACGAAGAGGAAAGGCTACAAGAATAGTGAGATTGTAATGGTGTGGTCTTGAGCTAACAGACTGTGAAAAAATTCAAAGTAATTTAGAGAGCTTCCGAATCCAACCAAGGAGAAACAGTATATTACATAGCAGGCAAAGTAAATGTTGCAGAAGGAAAGGAGAGAGCAAAACCTAAGGCACTGGCTCTCACAATCCATGGTAAGAAGAGTTTCTCAGCCCTGGCCAGGCATCTCAGTTGATTACAGCTTTGACCTGAATCCCATTGTTGAGGGTTTGATCCCTAGTCAGGGAACACACACGAATCAACCAATAAATACATAAATAAATGGAACAATAAATCGATGTTTTTCTCTCTCTGTCTCTGTCTCTGTCTCTCTCTAAACTCAATAATTTTTTTTAATTAAAAGAAAAAGTTGCCCTGGCTGGTGTAGCTTAGTGGATTGAGCGCGGGCTGGGAACCAAAGAGTCCCAGTTTGATTCCCAGTCAGGGCACATGCCTGGGTTGCAGGCCAGGTTCCCCAGTCAGGACCATGTGAGAGGCAACCATACATTGCTCTTTCTCCCTCCGTTCTCCTCTCTCTGAAAATAAATAAATAAAATCTTAAAAAAAAAAAAAGAAGGAAAAAGTTTTTCAGCCCTGGCCAGTGTGGCTCAGTTGATGGAAGCATCTTCCCATAGAAAGGATGAGAGTTCAATCCCAGTAAGGGCAAATACCCAGGTTGCAGGTTCGATCCCTAGTCTGGGTGTATATGGGAATCAACCTATTGCTGTTTCTCTCTCTCTCTCTCTCTTTCTCTCCCCCCGCCTCCCCTTCCTCCCACTCTCTAAAAGCAATGAAAAAGAATGCCCTCAGGTGAAGATAAAAAAAAGTTTTTCAATGCATCTGTGAAGGACTTGTGATTAATTACAGTACTCCTTTTAGTCAACTAGCAAAAGCAGTACAGACCCATGGCCGTATCTTAGTTAAAGTGAATCTGTAATATATAGATACAGATTAATATTTACGTAAAACTCCTCATAGAATCTGCCTAGCTTCTTTGGTGATTGTCTCAACAAATGTATTCTTCTATGGTATTGGGGCTAAATAGACATGAAGTTTGGATCCAAAAGACCAGATAGTGATGGTTTGATCCCAAGGTTAAAATAATTATATTTGATTGATTCTTCAAGGCCATCCGTCACAGTGACATTTGTAATGCCACTGGTATAATGTACAAAATAGTAGCTCCACCTATTGTCTCTCACCACCTCCAGGCAATTCTACTCAATCAAGTCAAAACTATCTTGTTTTTATGTTATATGAATTGAATCACAGTTGTTCATCTGAGGAGTTAAAATTTTTCTGCCTCTTAATTCTAAAAGCAATTTATATTAAGAAGTTTAATAAAAGAGCCATGGGAAATATCTTCAAATATAATCTTATTAAAAATAACTTACAAATAAAACCTTTTTTGTTTGGAACTTTTTGTCATATTTGAGGGAGAAGGTTTGTTTGTTTGTTTATTTAGTAGTGTTTCTAAATGTAAACTCCTTTTATATGTCCTAGTTTCTTTCAGTCAAATCCCTAACCATTTACTGAGGACGTAATTTGTGCAAGACATTTTGCCAGGTGCTAAATGATGATGGTTTCCTAACGTGAATCATTGACTAGGTGAGACCTAACTGCATCAAAATAATCTTGGAAGCCTTTGGAAATACAGATTCCCAGGTACCCTTGCAGACAGACCATTCTGGTTCATCAGGTCCTGGGTAAGTGGGGAGCATCTGTATTTTTAAAAATCTCCCAAAGTGATTTTACTAGTGAGTCATTTTTGTCAAAGTGCTATAAGTAAATCAAAGATATAGATGATATGGTTCTCTCCTTCCAGAAGCTCACAAAAAGGACACCACATACTCAGAATCTGATTATGGAAAAACTGTGATAAATGTTATAAGAGAATTACAACTGAACCTCCAAGCTTGTGATACTTTATTTTATGGATTTGGGGGATTTTTGATTTCCTGAAACAGAGCTCTATGATAGGAGTTCTTAATCTGTGGCCAATGAAGTTCCAAAAGGCCCATGGATGGAAGGAAGTTCATGGACTAAGGTGGGGAAAATAATTATATTTTTATTATCATCAAATTCTAACTGAAATCTGTAATTTCCAGCAATTATTAATGTACACAAAAATCCACAGTAGTATTAACAATGTCTGAAAGCACAGTAGAGATCCTAAACTATTATTTACTCTTATCACTACTTTAGAGTTACAATAATTATTATTATAGAATGTACTACTAAAGTCATAAACATTACTATACAAAATATTTTGGTGTTTCACTAACTACTATTCACTAAAAGCCAATATAGACTTTTCCCTTTGCAGTTATATTGAGGTGTCAAAAAATAGTTAAGCTCTGGTTTGCAGACCAGGTCCCCAGTTGAGGGGCATGTGAGAAGCAACCAATTGATGTTTCTCTCCCTCCCTTCCCCTCTCTCTAAAAATAAATAAATAAAATCTTTAAAAAATGGTTAGGAACCTCTAACCTCTATGATAGAAAACCATGAAATATTAGGGATAGAAAATATATTATAAATTACTTAATCCATCTTTATTTTATAATTGAAAAGTAAGGTGAAATAAACACTGCAGTTGACTTATTAATATTCTCTCCCCTGATGAGAAGTAGCAGTGCAGACTGGCTGGTGTAGCTCAGTGGATTGAGCACAGGCTGCAAACCAAAGGGTCGCTGGTTCAATTCCCAGTCAGGGCACATGCCTGGGTTGCAGTCCAGGTCCCCAGCAGGGGGCCCATGAAAGGCAACCACACATTGGTATTTCTCTCCCTCTCTTTCTCCCTCCCTTCCCCTCTGTCTATAAATAAATAAATAAATAAATAAAATAAAGAGAGAGAGAGAAGTAGCAGTGCAGCATTTACCAGAGACCCCAAATCAATGGTAACATCTGACTCTTTAAACGAATACTATCCCTATCAGTGATTCTATACAGAATGGGCGTATACCCATTTCAGTAGAGGACTGTTAAAGTTTTCTGGAAAAAAAAATCTGTTATTTATTAAGAGGAATGGGATACTATTCTCTCTTTTTAATCTAAGTGAGTGTGAGGAACGTCCCCTTATTTTTTCTTGGCAACAATCTTTCAACTCTGATGGGAGCCTTCCTAAAGACAAATGCACATACATAAGGGCAGAGCCTATAGAAAAGAGAGAAAAGGAATCTGATCCCTGAACAAACTGAGACTGGTGCTGACCTGATTCCACTTTTGAATTCCCAGTCATGATCAAATCGATTCTATATTGTTTTTCATGAATTATAAGGTGATTTGAAATTGCTAACAAAATTGATTTTGGATGATTCCTCTTGCATTTCTACACTCAGCATAAACTGCGCACAAACCCTGTGTCAGATACTTCCTTAAGCAATTTATTTATATTGAAGTCTATCTTTTTCACACTAGAAACCCTATTATGATTCCATTTCTACAGATGAGAAAATCGAGGTGCTGTGCTGTGAAGTCCCTTGCCTGGAATGTACCAGTTAGTAATGAATGCAATTGAGATCTGAAACTGCCTGAAAACATGGGATCCACATCGGATATGTAGCTCCCTGCTGCCCAGCCAACACCACGCTCTGGGAGAATAAGATAGTATTGTAACTGTTAGAAATGGCAACAATGATGCAAGTTTTGTATTTCTCAAGGAACTTATTGTTATGTTCTGTGGAACCATGTGGAATAGTTAACTGTGCCTCTATTTTATTTATGTATTTAAATACTCTGAGATGAGACAATAATTGAAAGTAAAATAATAAAATTAAATCTTGTATCTACTTAAAATGTGATAACTGGTTGTTTTTATATAGTTACAACATCTATATTCCCACAGGAGTTTCTGTTTTGTAACTCATGAACACCTGGGTATAAAATAATTAGAAAAAATTATTCTGGGAATTGAGGGGTGTCATTGACTCAAGGTTCAATTTTGGTGTAAAATAGTAGCAAGGGAGAAAAAATGAGTCAACACCAAGCAGCAGCCACCTCCAAATGTGGCTGTGGTGGAACCGAGAGGTAGGCAACACACGTGGATACATGAAGGGGTCTGGAAACTGAGCTGGGGAAACAGAAAATCAACTTCTGAGCCAAGGACAAGTCATCAGAGCTCAGTTATGGACAAGTTTAGCAACAGGTGGTAATTAATGTGGCTTGATTTAATTGGCTGGCAGACGAACATCAGTAGATGAGACTCAGTGGTGCAATAGTAATATTTAATCATTTTAAACCACTGTTTTCAACCTTATTAAGTTACAAGAGTTGCAAAGAGTATTGGTTAAAATAATATATTCCTAGATGCTGCACAGAATGGGTATCAGATAGGAACAAATATTTTCATTTTAAACAAATATCCATAATGACAGGTATTGAACTCTGGCAAAATTAAGACTATGCATTTAGACTAAGCAAACCAAATAAATGAGACAATGGTCGTAACTATGAAAGGAGGAGATGCAATATAAATCAGTTTCATGGATATTTGTATGTCACTCCTTTTAGTTTAGAAACATATATAACCCTCATTAATGAGGTACTTATTAACTGTGTAATGCATGATAGCCATTATACTATGTGCAGAAATTTGTGATGAACAAGTTGTGACTTCTCTCCCCAGAAGTGTTTAGTTGTGAGGAGAGATACATAAATCAATAGTCAATTATACTACACTTTGATAAATTCAATGCTGGAGTTAAGTATACAGTTTTACAGCAGTAAATAGAAGCTTACAACTTAAATTTAGGAAGCCATACCTTTGTCGAGAATTGAAATGTAAATGTGGAATAAATGGATCATATGCAAAGACTGAAAAAGCTCTTCCATTGTAGGCAGAAGTAGGTAGGAGAGGGACAGAGAAAACTGATAATGAAGGGTCTTCGGACAATATGCAGGGTCACCGGAAAGACTCAGGGGAGGCAGTGACATAATCATACTTGTGTTTTAGAAAGAACAGTAACTACAGATTAGAGAATAAATTAGAGTAGAACCAATTTACAGTCAAAGAGATGAATTAAGAGGGTAGGGCAATCAGTAATTCATTCTTTGATGATAGTCACCTATTGTGTGAATTTTCTTTTGCTACATGACAATATCACAAACTTCATGGCTTAAAACAACACACATCTGTTTACGTGGATTGGGAATTTAAACATGGCTTTCCTGGTTAAGATTTTACATAGTTGGAGAGTGTTAGCAATGACTATGTTCTCATTCAGAGACTAGGAAAGGATCTACCTCCCTACTTTCGGGTGCTTGACGACCTTCACTTCCTTGTGGTTGTAGAACCAAGAACATTAGCTTTGACTGACACTTGGCCAGAGGCCAGCCACCCTCAGTTCCCAGAAGCTACCAGCAGTTTCTGGTCCTGTGGAGTTTCCCAACATGGCTTGGGTGGTAGAGGAATCTTAAGACCTGCCCACCACACCTGAAATAAAAAAAAAAAAAAAAATCATTAAAGACAGAAAGAAATAGGTAAGGTCCAGCTATATTAGACCAACTTGAAAAGATTGCATTGCTTACATAATTACCATTATAATCTGTTAAACATAAAAACAAAAACATTTGAACCTATCCTTTTGGAGGGGTTATTTGATTTTAGATGCAAGATAAAAATAACTTTCTTTGCTAACATGCATTTATTATGAATTAGGTGTTTGCTCCAAGTAGAGAAATAGACTTGAAAAGAAAATTACTCTCCACGGACAGTGAGTTTGAAGATATTCTTTAATTATCAAGAAAAATGCCCAAAGAATGACATGCTTTCCCAGCAACACGAGCAGCAGGCATTAGTCACAGTTGTGGCACTGGAGGAGATGTGTCCTGGAACTTCCCTCGCAAGCGGTTAAAATGAAGCACGTCATTTCAACATGTTGCAGTTATTTGACATTTCAGGAAAGAGATTAATTCTATTTCACCAAAACTTTAGGAAGTTTTCTAAATGATTTCCACCTTGTAACCTTGTTGTATGTGTCTTTAAATTTGTTTTTCCTATACAGTCCCAAGTGTGTTGTTATTCAGAGAGATCAAAAGCCTGTTTAAATCATCCACAGAAATCCCATTAGCTGTAGCAGGATCCTGGGCAGTTAATAGGACTCAATTAATTAGCCATCAATTAGCTTTATCTTCAGTGTTGAAAATTCAGATTCTTGAGTGTTGATCTAACAATAGAGTACAGCGTTTCCTCAACAGTCATATGGATCAAGTATTAATTTTATATGATTTCCCATGTTATCGTTAGTGTATAGGAAGGCAAAGTTGTTTCATTAGTATTGGCACTGCCAGATGATGTCAATCTGAATTTTAAACGCCTTCTTGATCACCAGGGTGTTACATCAGACATGCCATCTGCATTTGCTCACAGTGATCACCACCCCAGTGGGTCAGTTCAAAGCGGAGGCATCACGTTGCCCACTGATGTGTTGGCATTTTGCAGAGCAGCTGTGGGGTAGCCTCCTGCTCAGTTCCCTTGATAGAGTTTTGTTTTGTCCAGCTTGCCGATCCTGCAGGCAAGACACACGGGTAAGGAAAGCAAGTCGTGCTTTTAGTATACAAGAGTAAATTAGATTCTAGGAAATAATACATGGAGCTAATAAAACCATAAAAATGCTTCATATTATTAATTGCAATACTAATAGTAATAAATGTAATAATAATATTATTGTATAATACCGGCTAATAAAAATGATAGCCAATATTTTGGTGTTATATATGGGCAAGTCAGGATGTTAAAATACTTAACTACCCTAAGCCTATTTTTATCTGCATTTTAGAAAGAAAACTGAACTTTGGACCTATTCATGTATTTTAAGCAAGGTATCTCACTTGTAAGTGACTGAGACAAGATTCGCACTCAGTTGCATTTTCTTTAAGTGCTTAAAGATATACAGTATGACTAATTTCATTCCAAGGATGTGAAAAAAATAAAATAAAACAGCAATATCAATACACTTACAGGTTGAAATAAAAAAGAAAAATTTTTTTAGAAAAATATATTTAAAGATCATTTAAAGATATATTTCTTATCATCTATATCTCAAAGTATATAATGCTATTATAAAAATATGGCATTGACTTTTCTAGAAATTATTATTAACAGAAGAGTGCAATTACCTATTTCTTATCGCTGATGAATGGATCTGGTGTTCTGTAACTTTAATTTGGTTATTTTCCTAAGGTGTATTATTTCTTTTCAATGCTTGAGATGAAATATTTCACAGGGTTTTTTTTTAAGTTTGGTTTATTGATTTAATTACACATCCCTCCTCTTTATTTTCACCCCTAGAATAGCACACAAGGGTCTCTTTATTATCATCTGTAGCAAATAATAGTTGCCAGTGAAACCATTATCTCCTAATCTCAAAGTATAAGGCAACTCAGCTCATGAATTTTTTCTTTTTTTTTTCTCAGCTTGAATTCTGGACACATAATCATGCCATTACAAATGCTGCCTGTAGGAAATGAGGAAGTAGAGCCATTTGCATGCTCCTCCAACTGACATACCAGATGACAGCCAACTGCATAGCATTTAGCCAGTAAAATAAACAGAAACCACATTGAAGCTTTCATGCATGGAGGAGAATTGCAAGCATATGCTCACCATGCCTTTCTTAATCAAAAATACTCAGCTTCTTCTAGGTATTTTATGTATGATGTCCCACTCCAAGCATAGCAGAGGTTTTGAGCAACAGTATGAATAGTGTAGAGAAACTACACAATGTTTGGGAGGTGGAGATAAATTCTTTGCAATAATGTCTCAGATTGAGAGTAAAGTCAATGTCTACCACATTATCCACAGCTCCCTCCTCAAAAGCTTTCTTCTTCTCTCCCCTTTCTCTCCTTCACTCCTGGATGGTCAAATGGTGCACGGCACGTTTGAGAAACACTGTACACTTCTTAGGACCCATCATTCCTTCAATGCAACCAATGAAAGTAGAACAGAGCTTTGTGGCAAAAATAATTACACCATTTATTAAGTTACTGTTTCTCACTCTGCAAATCACATTTCTGGTATACAAACATCTTCCTTTTAAGCTTTTGAAAATGATAGGAGCTAGAAGGAGACTGCTAGGTTAGAGGAAGAGGCAGGGGGTTGTTTTTCCTGTTCTCTGGTGGCTTCTGGTGGACTTCCCAATGGCTGTGGTTTCTCTGAGCATCACGCCAGCAAGCCTCCTTCGCCCTGGAGTTTCTTTCCCCAGGGAGATAGAGGAAGGCTGGGAAGCTGGAAACCAAAAGAGAGGCATGTTCCTTTCCATGCCTTCCTGTGTGTTTCCTCTGAGATTCCTGTCTGCCTCGGTCTCCTGAGAGCATCAACCCCAGAACACATCTCCACCCTGGCAGGGGATGATCCTTCCCACAGCAGCAATTGAATCCAGTTTCCAGTTTTCCCAGTATTGCAGAACCCGCTTCACTGATACCAGCTCTTTCTTACTGGCACTCCCACTAAGTGTGGGTGATAGCCCCATGGGGCCCCTCCTCTGAGCTCAGAGATGGCAGCACAACTGAGCAGCAGCCCCCATTCTGAGAGCTGTGGCATGCTAAGCCTGTCTAGCCAAGGGCCAGGAGAAACATGACTGAATGACAAATTATCAGACTCCCTCTGTAGAAAATGTAAAGGACGCAAGCTTGTGTGCAGGGTTCTCATAGAACAAATGGGAGTCACAGGCCATGGCTTTAGAGCAGGAGGATTATTTCTCACAGGCGCTTACTCGTGCACTAGCGGACTGTATTTTTTGAGCTTGTTAGTATCACCGCTTTCACTAACTTCACCTTCTTTGTTTTTCTTAAGAGCTCATATGTTTTCAAAGGCCAAGACTGTAAACTTATACAGATTAGGAAATCTGTTTTGTATGCTCAATAGTACACTGACAGTGCTCAGTATGTCCGAAATGACAACAACAAAGAAGTCGTATGGCCTCTGCTGCAGTTGCTGATTCCTGCGCTGTGAACAGCAAGTTGCCACAGAGGCTCTACCTGCACCGAAGGTAGAGATAGGCTTGTCCCTCAAAATAGAATGGTAACTTTGTAACAACCATAATTCTAAGTACCAGCAGGGAGAAAATGTAAGTAGCAGCACGAAATGGCAATTGCAGTTTCTACAGAGCAAAGGGGGAAAAGAGCCAAACAAAATTAAAAAACAAAACAAACAAACAAAACCTCAAGAAACTCAGGAGAGTTACAGTATGATTGCTCCAGTAATGCTTTCTCGAAACAGCAACCTCTGGGGTCTGCCTATGGGCAACATCAGAGAGCGGAGAGAAGCTGAGGGGTGAATAATACAACGAAAGCACAGAAGTACTAGCCTTATGAGGCTGTTTATTCTGCAGCAGTTTCATCCAGAGCAAGCTGACTGCTTTTATAATGCCTCAAATTAAACAGCAGGCACCTACAGCCTCCAAGTAAGCAATATTAGGCATTAGCCAACGTTCAGACTTGAAACATTGCAGAGGCAGGGCTGGGAGATTTCTCAGGGTGGTTTCTCTCCCTTTTTTTTCATTTTTACCTTAACATTCTAAAAAGTGGCAGGAATAAAATTCCAGTTCCATGTCCTTCTGTTGTTGTGGATTTCGTTGTCTTCCTTCCTGTACAAAGAAGGGCACTTTTCATTTAAGTCATGGCCTAAGTTTTGGTTCAAACCACCCATGTAAGTATCTCAGAAATGTTTATACTCAAACACTTTGCTTATGGTCCTCTTACTTAGTCTTTAGAAATAAGAAATCTTAACAGATATTAGCATTAGTTCTGAAGAAGTTTCCAGAATAAAATGCCCTGCACTCAATCACAGTCAAAGTTTCAGTATTAGAAGAGAGACAAAGGTCATCTAGACCAAGACGCAGCAAACTTCCTGTAAATGGCCAAATGCTGAGAATTGTAGGCTTCATGGGCCACACAGCTGCTTTCATACTGCTCAGCTCTGCCTCATGGCATGAAAGCAGGATCTGCAATGCATAAATGTATGAGTGTGGCTGTGCTCCAATAAAATTTTATTTACAAATACAGACTGTGGGCCACATTTAGCCCACGGGTCAAAGTTTGTGACTCTTGGCTTGATTTATCCCATTGAACCATGAGACAGAAAAGAGTGACAGAAAGAAGAAACTCCTTTAAGCTAGGGGGGAGAAAAGAGGTTCTGAATGTCTGACCTCTACTTGATTATCTACCTTTTTCTGGGTATTAGATTCCAATAGTTAAGAGTATAAATCCTAAGTATACAGCTTGTTAAGTTTTAAAATATGAAAATACCACCCTAGCTGGTGTAGCTCAGTGGATTGAGCGCGGGCTATGAACCAAAGGGTTGCCAGTTCAATTCCCACTCAGGGCACATGCCTGGATTGCAGACCAGGTCCCCATGGGGGCCACGTGAGAGGCAAACACACATTGATGTTTCTCTCCCTCTCTTTCTTCCTCCCTTCCCTTCTGTCTAAAAATAAATCAATAAAGTCTTTAAAATATGAATATACCCCCAATGACACCACTCAGATCACGATATAGAACATGTCAACATCCCTAGAAAGCTCTCTTATCTCCCTTCCAAATCAATTACCCGGAGAATAACTGTAATTTTTAGTTTATCAATATAAATAAATGCTCCCTATTCTTAAATGTTATATAAATGAGTTGGCTGTTTATAATGTGTTGTGTGATGTTTCTGTTTCTCTACATTATGATCAAGGGATTACTTATCATTTTATAAAATTCTTGTCCTAAAATGTAAAATTTCAAACATGCTTACCACAACATTATTTATGTCAATACTGAATACTTATGATAGCATAACAGTTAGAGAAGCACGGTACACTTTGAGGGAAGGCCACTCTGCCAGCTACTCTACTCTCTCCAATTTGAGCTACGTCACAGGTGACCTTCATTTAAAATTCCTAATCTTTGTGGCGCTAAGGTTTTTAGCCACCCACATAGCTATTCACTTTCTCAGAACATTATCCTTGAGGAGAATGTCAAGACTCTGAGAGGCAGTTGGGTTTACTAAGATTTAGACAGCTCAGATTCAACTTCTAGCCTTTTTACATACTAGCTATTTGAACTTTGGTAAGATACTAAACCAGTCTGTGCCTGTTTTTAATAACAATATCTACCTTATAGGGTTGGTGTAAGGATTAAATTAATTACTGCATGTAAAGCACTTGGAATAAAACCCGACACATAGTAATCTACTCCACACAGTGAGAGCAATGAACTCGGAAATGCGAAGCTTTCCTGTCGCGGATTTCGACCTGCAAAATCCGTGGGGGAGACCGCACCGATTGCGTGAATCAAACTTACCCAGAAACACGCTTTGAGAAAAGAGTCCAGCAGCCACGGGTCTTTCCCTCCACCTCCATCTTGGAAAAGACCTCGTACCTAGCTCAGCCGGGCTTTTTATTGGAAGGTTTAGGACACATTTACATTGGATTGATTATTCATGGGCTTATGCAGAACAGGGTTTTCAGTTGGGTCATGAGGATATATGGGAAGGGAATAGATAAGGGGTAGGTTTACTCAGTAACAAAGCATCAGGATGTAAATTCAGGTCCTGTGGCAGTCAGAACCAGGGTATACATTAAACAGGAGACAAGTAAATTGAGGGTAAGCTAACTAGGGCTATTAACTTTTAGGACCATAGAACATTGAGGCAGTGATTCATTAACTTAAGCTTCCCGACTTTGGGAGGAAGAGAGACTCAGCAAGTTACAGAATTTGTTAAGATACATTTTTGCCAAATTCCCATTAGAGGATTCCTTTTCCACTGACATGATCCACACGGGAATAATTTTTTTCTCACGCGGAGCTGAGCTCAAAATGCGTAAATTCCGGAACTGTGTGTTTTCACGTGTGTGGAAAGAATTCCCACACTTTCCAGCTCATCTCTTTTGTGTAATAATCACAGTTTTATTATTCTAGTCTCCGTAGCAATAAAAAATTGCTTATAAAGGTTTAGTTAAAAGTTCCAAAGTGGACTGATGGAGACAGAGAGAGAATGAAACACAAAGTAGACGCTATCATGTGATCTATAACGGAAAAACGATATGCATACATATAGGAAACATTCTGGAAGGAACAAGTCAAGATCTTAGCAGTCATCTCCAAGTTGTGAGGTTATGAAAATCTTTAATTATCTTTATATAATTTTTTATAATTTCCAATAAAATAAGCAAATGTAACTTTTAATTTTAGCAATAAAACTGTCTTCATATGTAGCTTACTTAAAATAATGTGTAAAACCTGTGTTTGAACACTAGAACTTCATGTAGCAGAGGCATAGTATTATGCAAGTCAACTGGCATATCTACGTTTAGGTTTGCTGGGATCTGAAAGAGAAATAATATCCTTACTTCAGTTGCTTGTAGATATTAAAGGAGAAATCACATGAAACCATTTTATAATGTAATGCACTATACAAATGTAAGAAATTTCATTGATTTATTAGGTTTAAAAAAGCATATAAGGTAATATTTCTAGAAACTTGAGGTGTTCATTTATATTCAGGACATTAGGGGGAAAGTGAACAAACTTCCAGCTAGGAAAGTGATTTAAAAGCTTATTAAACCGTTGTACCTTCACTCCTTTACGAATAATCACAGGAGACCATTGGCTGGCTTGTTCCTGCTCATATGAGAGAAAACCTATATGAATACACCATGTTTGCTAAAAGGATTCCAGTACCACAAAAACTGACTGAAAGTCTGCCATGAGCCTGGCATTATGCTAGTTATTAGGGATATAAAAATGAGTAAGACAGATCATTATTCTAAAAAATTTCACAGTGCAAAAAATTTGGAGACAATTCCATGCATTTTTATTCTACCTTAATCTAGGCTGGTATATCTTTTCTTTTTTTTAAGATCGTATTTATTTACATTTAGAGGGGAGAAAGAGAGGGAGAGAAACATCAATGTGTAGTTACCTCTCACACACCCCCTACTCGGGACCTGGCCTGCAACCTGGGCATACGCCCTGACTAGGAATTGAACCAGCAGCCTTTTGGTTCACAGGCCAGCACTCAATCCACTAAGCTACACCAGCCGGGTCTAGGATGATATATCTTTTTAATCTTTATGGCTTAGTAGTTCCTATTGCTTTTCACAAATTAAAGACTGACTTTGTTGTTGTTCATACATATGCACACCCCTATTGATTTTGATTGTTAAGCGCGGCAGACAGATCAAAAAGCAGGGTCTGTTCCTTTCATTAGTGAGCACTTTTCAGCTCACATGGATACCAGTTTGTTTAATAAGACGGTGAGTCTGGGAAGTAATTCATGAGACTGAATTGAATAAAATGAATTTTTCAAGTCCTTTTACTCTCATTTTATGAACTCTTCAAAGAATTCTCCTTTCTTTGCTCCTCAACGTATTTCCCCCAAAGCCAATTGTTGAGATTGCCACAGTGAAATTTAAGACTAGGAATTGGAGGAAAGATTAAAACTCAACTTTTCTGTGTTTGTTTTTTCTAGTTATCACATCACCTTTTGTCACAAACACACAATAAGCAGAAGCAAATGGATTTCAGAAAAGTTTAGTCAAAATGTGGCCAAAGAACTGCACTTCACTGACTCAGGAGGTAATTTGAGTTAGAAAAAAAGAAGAACTTGTAGGTACAGAAACACAAGACTTAGGTCCTAGTCCAGTGGTCCCTCCTTGACTCCTCACTGTGTAAATTCATTAGCCTCAGTTTTCTCCAAGTCTCAATTTCCTTAGCAAAGAAGACAGCCTAGTAAACACAGGAATGATGCTGTAAAGCACAAAGGATCTTATACTCTTTCTTTCAGACTTATCCAAAGCAGTTTTCGGTGATGAACATAAAATACATTGATCTGCCTGTTTCTCTTAAAATGCAGTTGTAAAATTGTGAGGGGATTGAAAGAGTAAACTGGGATCCTTTCACCTCCCTCATGGAGGATACCGTTGAGGAAAATAAAGAAGCAGGCAAACCTGTACATTTAAATTCCCCGTCAGTTGGATATCTGGGTAAATATTGAATATATACTAGAAAGAAAAGACTTTATCTCTGAAATGCCCTTACATTTCATAGATGTCCCTGATATCCCTGGCTAATGATTAACTGCAGTGGATAAGACTTAGGATCTAGGAGGCATAGCTCCTTGAAGGGTGTCATATGAACCACACAATCCTATGGGCCATAAAATGAAGGTGTTTCATAATCATGCTACTCCCTACAGTGTGCAAGCCGGCAAACTACACTTAGGGACTTCATCTGATCTCAGCCAGGCGGCCATATCCAGCACGGGAAAGAAGAACCTTGTGAACTTTGCTTGATGTCCCAGACCCCTCTCTGCTTCATCTAAGCTTTTTGAAGGCCTTCATCCTCATTGTTGTGTAGCAAACATTGGTACCAAGTAAGATCTCTGCTTCCTGTGAATCTGACTTGGCAATCCAGAAATAGTTCAGAACAACTACATCAACAGCAATCACAACAGTCCTCTGGTAAGTTGTGACTCTCTGACTTCCTTGTCTGTCGTTCCAATACAGGGGGAAGCAGTTTGCCTTGTGACTTCACTTCTCTGAAGGATTCAAGGACAGTTGTTCAACTTTATTTGTTGTTAGAATGAAGTGGCAATTTCTAAGCTCTTTACATGCCAGACTAGAAACCTGAAGCCAGTTTATATTAATTTTAACAATGATGGGACAGGGAAGCAGAATGTTAATGGTAGTGGGATAGGTAACAATAAGAAGATATTTTGTACTGGATTCACATTTTTGGTTATAATGGTCCATATTTTCCAGCTGAAATGAGTAAATTACAGGATATTTCCTTTAATATGTTTATGCAGTTTAGTTGTCTTCTCAAATACTTTACCTTTATAAATTCTAGTTGCAAGTGATTTTAAATATTGCTATTTTAATTTAAATATTTAAATGCGTTCAAAAGTATTGAAAATATATTTCCAAAGTGAACAAAGGTCCAGAAACTTATTACATTGGAAAAATGGTGCTTAAATGATTTTAGAAATTCTACATACATATCATAACCACCCCTTGTAGCTAATTTGTACCACTGAAAGCACCCTATATTGTATTGACTAGTTGGAAAATAGGGGAAGAACGATCACTCAATTCAATTCTTCACTGAAAAACAACAACAAAAAAACACCATATGAGTGCCCTGGCTGGTGTAGCTCAGTGGATTGAGCGTGGGCTGGGAACCAAAGGGTCCAGTTCAATTCCCACTCAGGGCACATGCCTGGGCTGCAGGCCAGGTCCCCAGTGAGGGCCATGTGAGGAGCAACCATACATTGATGTTTCTCTCCCTCTCTTTCTCCCTCCCTTCCCCTCTCTCTAATAATAAATACATAAAATCTTTAAAAAAAAACACACCATATTAGCTACAGAAATATTTAAAAAAGGTATCTAGCAATGAAGGCAATGCAAAGGAACTAGAGTAAAATAGGAGTCACAAGAAAAGACTTACTGTGTCACAAAGAAACATGAAAAAATGATGAAGAGTAAGAACGAAGTAGCAGCATGGTAATTTTGGAGACAGCAACATCAGTGCTTTGTGCAACCTATTCACTATTCGTTTGAAAATGATTAATGTTTATGTGTATCATGTGACTTCTCTAATCCTTTTATCATATGTGCATAGTGAAAATAGTAGTAGATATTCTACTGTTTGAGTTATGAGCTTTTACACTGAGAAAATGCAAATTCCTCTAATACAACTTTCATTGAACAGCACTTTACTTGTCCTCACATTTATCTCACTGAACCTGAGTTGCTCGGTGGCAGGTTCTATGTGTCTTCCTCAGATTTCTAACCTTCCCCTCTAGCACAGTGCCTGCCATGTAGTGGGTTTAATATGTACTCATTGGAAACAATAAGAAGAGAGGGAGACAAGGAAGGAGAAGATAAGGAAAGTAAAAAAAGGAAGAAGGAGGGAGGGAATGAGGGAGGAAGGAAAAGAGAGAAGGAGGGAAGGCAAAATTAAGAAAGGATGGAAGAAAAGACAGAAAGATGGCTTTAGTGATCCAAGAAAGAGTAAGTAGAACAAAATTTATCAATAACTTTTAGTCCTAGCTAATGCCCTTTGTCTGGAAGTGTTAGAAGGCTATGGCTAAAAGAAGCAAAGTTTGATCTCGCAGATGAATAAAGAGTAAAAGGGGAACTTCAAGTGATGGACAACAATGAGTTGTATTTATGGTACTTTGTAAGCATGTGTGCCTAATTGACCTTAATATCAATAGTTTTTTAGTGCATTTACCCTATTGTTCTTCAGGGTGTCAGGGAAAGAAATCATAATGCATGCTGGGTAAACAGAGGCAGCCTGGCTTCCTCACCCAGGTGTCTGGGCAACTAAGGGAAGCAGTTTCCTGTAACCTTGAAAATGGGCTTGATAAGTAATGTTCTCACAGCCTTGAGGCTGGGTCCAATAAATGGTTCCCATAACATTAACTGGGCTCCCATGCACAGAATCATGCTATGTGATACAATATCTTGACTTTCTGCCAGCTTTATTTGTCTCTGGTATTTAGGGGGGAGGGGCTTCCCACTGGACACATGCAACTTGCAGTGTGTGTGGCTCACCCACCCACACTTGAGTAAAGGCATGTCCAGTATCCCCACAGCTCCACACATTTTCTTCCATCTGCCCGACTCTAGAGTGAACCTGCCAAGCCCCAACAGGCTGCAAGACAATGCATTAGTCCAGTATCCCTATAAAAAGATATAAACATTTATATCACTCTCTATTCCATAGAGAAAATGAGGCAGCAATTTTGACACATAATAATGTTATTCTATGAGCATCATATTTTTAAATACCATTGTTAAGAAACATATCCTCATTGAATATAGTTCTATATCTATAAACAGCACTTCAAGAGAGGATAAAGTAGTACCTGAAATAGATATTCTGTTTCCTTCTCTCTCATACACACACCCTTTTTGCTTTATTTATCAAAATAACTAAATCTCTCCAATAGCTAATCACCCTCCCTCCAAATTTAAATCTAGCATGTTAGCTCCCAACAGCTCACTTATCCGTATCACAAGTATTAAAATAAATAAATGGCTCTTTTTTTCTTACCCTTTTTTGCAGATTCTAAAGTTTTGCTAGTTTCACTTCAACCCTGCACTTTCTTCCTTTATGCACTATTTATTTCTTGTTTTATTTCTTCCATCCTCCTCTATTCCCTGAAGAAAAGAAGATTACCATCCCAGACTCAAGCACTCATGACTTTACAGGGCCCAGATGCTACAGCTGACTTAAGTAGGGCCTCAAGCAGTAAGTAATGTCACCTTTCTTAGGAGACACATATACCCAAGCTCCAGCCTGGCCCTTGGGAGGAATATCGGGTTTGAACTGGGGCAACCTGGGCTTCTCTCTACTCTATCCTCATGCAGTCCGTGGCTGCTGACGTGACTTCAGCAAAGGCATCCGGAGGAAAATATGCCCCAGAATGTCCCCTGCTCCAGCTGTTTTTATGCTTTTATTTCCAAATACTGTGGAAGCCACCAAGCCACATATCTTCTCTGGATCTTCATAAACTAAAATAAATTATTTTTTCTTCATATAAAGTACTTTCAAGGAAAAGGTTGTGCTTTGTTTATTTTCATTTCTGAAGTCTCCTGTTGCATCAGTGAGTCGGAGATACTGTGCTCAAACAAAACATCTTACTGGGAATGCTTCCCACATTCACTCTGCATTTCTGTGACACTGCTGACCTCTAGCGTTCCAAACACCAACACTCTCATCAACTTCATCTTTACTCCTTATTTTCAAAGTTCGTGGGTTTGTCTCTTCTATTAGTGAAATCTGGTTAAAAACTCTAAGGTCAATAACAAACAGTTACCTTTAAATATAAGAACTGACTCTGAGAATTAAGGTTTAGGAACTTTTTAAAATATTAAGTTTTAGAAGAGATAGGAATGGTTTTATTATTTTTTTAATTTTTATTGAATTTATTGAGGTGAATTTAGTTAATAAAATTATGTAGGTTTCAGGTGTACAATTTTATAATACATCATCTGTATACTGTACTGTGTGTTCACTATCCCAATTCAAGTCTCCTTCCATAACCATTTATCCTGGCTTTACCTTCTGAGGAATCTAATGAACAAAATAAACTACCAAACAAAATAGAAACAGACTCATAGGTACAGAGAACAGACTGACAGCTGTCAGAGGGGAAAGGGATTGTGGACCTGGGTGAGGAAGGGGAAGGGATTAAGCAAAGAAAAAACCCGCACAGACACAGAACACAGTGTGGTGATTACCACAGGGAAAGGCGGATGGGGAGGTAGGAGCAGATAAAGAGAGGATAAATGGTGATAGAGATATAAAAAGTTTTCATTGTTATCATAGGCATTCCCTTTGAGGCACCTCCAACTGAACATAGTCCAATATCACATCCCACAGTCCTCTTACAATAGTCAGCCTTCCATTTGTTCACATTAAAAACCTTGGAGTTAACATTGACTTCTTTACTTCTTTCACCCTACGAATCCATGAGAAATCCTGTGGGTTCTGCTATTGAACACATCAGAATCCAGCCACTTTTCACACTCTGGCCATCATTACTGTGTCCTGAGTCACAGGTTCTCTTGAGGGAATTATGGTGATAACCTCCTAACCAGTCTCCCTAAGGCTGTGGAGTCTATTAGCTTTAGCAGCCACTGTGGTGGCTTCCAGGACTCTCAAAGAGAGGACTGAAGTCTGGAGAAGCCAACAAATCCCTAGCTGACCTGCCTCCACACCCCACATCCCTAACTCAGCGTCCACAGCACTTCTCTCTTTGTATTTCTCTCTGATCCAGCCACACTACACTCTTGGCTATTTCTTTTTTAGTTTAATAATATATTTTTTTGAACCCAATATATCCAAAATATTTTTTACTTGAACATGTAATCAATATAAAAATACTAATGAGGTTTTCTAAATGGTTTTTAGTTTTCAATTACTGTTGACATACAATAAAAGTTTCATGTATAAAACATAGTGATTATACATTTCTATAAGTTACAAAGTAATCACCTCAATAAGTCTAGAGCCCATCTGACACTGTACATAGTTACTACAATATCATTGACTATATTCCTTATGTTATACTTTACATCCCCATGATCATTTTTATAACTGACTGTGTTATGTCTTAATTTTTCACCCCCCCACCACAACACCATTTGGCAAACATCACTTTTTTCTCTGTATCTATGAATTTGTTTTTGTTTTGTTTTGCTTATTTATTTCTCTGTTTAGATTCCACAAATAAGTGAAATTATCTGCTACTTGTCATTTTCTGTCTGACTTATTTCACTTAGCACAATACCCTCTAGGTCCATCCATCCATGTTGTTGCAAATGGCAATATTTCAGTCATTGAGTAATATTCAATTGCATATATATATACCACTTCTTCCTTATTCATCTGTAAATCGATGGACACTTAGATTGCTTTCATATCATGGCTAATGTAAACAATGCCTCACTGAACATGGGGGGTGCACATGTCTTTTCAAATTAGTGCTTTGGATTTCTTCAGCTAAATACCCAGAAGTGGAAGTGCTGGGTCATATGGTGTTCTTTATTATTAATTTCCACAGTGGCTGCAACAATCTGCATCCCCACCAACTCTGCACAAGGGTTCCCTTTTCTCCACATTCTCACTAACACTTGTTTGTTGATTACTTAATGATTGCCATTCTCACAGATGTGAGGTGGTATCTCACTGTGGTTTTAATTTGCATTTCATTGATAATTACTTGTGTTGAGCATCTTTTCATATGTCTATGGTCCATCCATATGTCTTCTTTGGGGAAATGTCTATTCAGGCCCCCTGCCTATTTTTTAGTCAAATTGTGTGTGGATTTGGTGTTAAGCTCTCAGTTTCTTGTATATTTTGCATATTAACCCCTTACCAGATGTGTCATTGGCCAATACTTCTCCCACTCAGTAGGCTGTCTTTTGGTTTTGGTTTTGGTTTTCTGATGATTTCTTTTACTGTGCAACAATTCTTCAGTTTGATGTATTACCATTTGTTTATGTTTTTTTTTTCTGTTTTCCTTGCTCCAGGAGACATATCTAAAGAAATAATAATTATAATTACTAAGAGTGATGTCAAAGAATTTACTCCCTATGCTTTCCTCTAGGAGTTTTATGGTTTTGAGTCTTAAATTTAAGTCTTTAATCCATTTTGAGTTTATTTTTTAAATAGTTGTTTAAAAGTTTCACTGTTTTGTATGTGTCTGTCCAGTTTTCCCAGCACCATTTATTGCAGTAACTATCTTTACCCCATTGTACATTCTTGCCTCCTTTGTCATAGATTAATTGACCACATAGGCATGAGCTTATTTCTGGATTCTATTCTGTTCTATTGGTGTATGTGTCTATTTTCATACCAGCACCAGGCTGATTTGATTACTAAAGCTTTGTAGTATAGTTTGATATCACATAGTATGATGCTTCCAGCTTTGTTGTTCTTTTACAGTATTGCTTTTGCTATTTGGGGTCTTTTGTGATTCCATATAAATTTAGGATTATTTTAGTCCTTCAAGAAATGTCATTGGTATTTATATAAGGATTACATGGAGGTAAATTGCCTTAAGTAATATGGACATTTTAATGATATTAATTTTCCTGTCACTGAGTATGGTCTTTCCTATTTATTTGTATTTTCAATTCCTTTATTCAATGAATTATAGTTTTCTGAGTAAAAGGATTTTTTTACCTTTTTGGTTAAATGTTTTTCTAAGTATGCTATTCTTTTTGATGCAATAAAATAGCATTCTTATTTTCCTAATTTCACTATCTGACACTTTGTTATTAGTGTATAAAAATGTAAGCAATTTCTGAATGTTAATTTTGTATCCTGTTACTTTACTAAATTCATTTATCACTTCTACAGGTTTATAGTGGATTCTTTACGGTTCTCTTAGGTAGCAAATAGGAATGAACAGCCTGAGGGGAAACAAAGGCAGGGCCCTTGCCACTACAGTCTAACAAAGCACTTAATACAGGAGGCTGGAAGCAAAGGAAGACATGTCTCACCAATTAATCCAGCAGTCCTGAGCTCGGTTTGATAAGATCGCCTGGTGTCCTGAGCATCACCTGTAACATAGCACAGGAGAAAGGGGGGTCCTTGAGACTGTACTGAGAAAGGGGGCTTCTCTGAGCTTCTGTAACAGTCTCACTAAGATCGCCAGGTGTCCTGACCATTACAAATAGGACTAGCACAGGAGGAGTGTGGGGGGAGTCCCTAAGATTCTATGCTGGGAAGGGGAGCCCCTGTAACAATGTCACTAAGACAAAGAATCTTTCCTAAACTGAGAAAAAAAAAAGCTTTGTAGCTGTACATTATTCCTAAGATTTAGAATGAGGTGAAGAAGGGCTACCTCTAGAAGCCAGCTGAGGTATATAAGCCCCAAACCCCAATAGTCAGGCGGTCGGATTAGCCATGTGCCCGCTTATATCTTTTTGCTCAAGTGTGTAAATAAAATTGCCATCTCATTTCCACTATATACGTTTGTCTCTCACTTGAATCGGTTCCTTGCAAGTGAGACAAGAACCGAGGTTGCGGCGGGGGGCCTCCTGATGCGAGTCTCTCTCTCCCCTCCATAACAGTTCTCTCCATATATAGTATCATGTCATCTGAAAGTTATGACAGTTTCACTTTTTCCTTTTCAATTTAAAGGTCTTTTATTTCTTTTTCTTGTCCAATTGTTGTGGCTAGGACTTTCAATACTATGTTGAATGCAGTTGGTGACCGTGGTTATCCTTCCCTTATTCCTGATCTTAAAGAAAATGCTTTCAGGCCCAGGCTGGATATTTCAATTGGTTAGAGAGTCATCATGATACTCTGAGGCTGTGAGTTCAATCCCTGGTCAGGACACATACAAGAATCCATCAGTGAATGCATGGATAAGTAGAAAAACAAATCAATATTCTCTCTCTCTCTCTCTCTCTTTCTTCTTTCTCTCTTTCTCCTCCCCTTCCTCTTTCCCTCCTTCCCTTCCCCCTCCTCAAATCAGTAAATCAAGAAAAGGGAGAAAATAAATGTTTTCAGCTCTTCATCATTGAATACGATGTTAGCTGTGGGTTTGTCGTATATGCTTTTTGTTACATTGAGGTTTGTTTCCTCTATTCCTACTTTGCTGAGCATTTTTGTCGTAAATGGGTGTGAATTTTGTCAAATGCCTTTTCTGTCTCCATTGATATTGCAATATGATTTTTATCCTTCATTTTGTTTATGTGGTATATCATATTAATTGATTTACGGATACTGAAACAGCCTTGCATCCTGGGAATAAATCCGACTTGATCATGTGTATGAAGTTTGTAATGTATTGTTGAATTCGGTTTGCTAATATTTTGTTGAACATGTTAGCATCTACAATCATCAGGGACATTGGCCTATGATTTTCTTTTTGTGTGGTGTCTTCATCTGGTTCAGGTATCAGGGTAATGCTGACCTCATAAAATTAATTTGAGAGCCTTCTTTCCTCTTAAATTTTTTTTGTAATAGTTCAATAAAGATAGGTATTAATTCTTTGAATAAAAACTTCATCCTGCCTCTAAGGCCCCTGACTTCCCTTTTAGTAGAATGTTACTTTAGAAAACTTGTAACTGTGATTCTTCCTCTATACTTTTTGGACCAAACACTTTTAAAAGTTTCTTGTCAGTTTCACATTTAGGAATATCTTTCCCACGGGCCTGAGAGCCAATGCTTTAAAATGTAAACATCAAGAAACATAGTGCCCCTATCTCCCAGTCTTCGTGGGTTGGTAAGAGTCTAACTTTCCTATTCTACTTCATAACACCATCTCCTGTCTGTGAAGCTTTGAAATAATTTACTTTTCCTTTGAGTAATACCAATTAATAGGTGGCCTTTGATTCCTCCACCAAAACAGCTCTTAAAAGTGTCCAGCCCTATGTCTGTAGACTTCATGAGTTGTCTGGCTTGCCTATTACAGCAGTCTTAAATAGGTTATTCTTTCTTTAACTTTTGACAGCACCAAGTGGACTAATTCCTTAGGGTCTGGGTATCTGCTGTTCCCTCACTCTGGCATGTGTCGATCCCTATGCATAAGTTGCCCTGACTTCCTTTAGACCTTTGTTCAAAAAGCCACCCTACCCATGAGCTTTCCTGCCCTACATAAAATAACAAATTCTACATCCCCCTCATCTTCCATCTACTTTAACTTGCTTCATTCTTCTCCAAGAAATGTATCATCATCTAAATTAATCACATATTTATTGTCTGTCTCTTCCTACCACAATATACGCTCCATGGGGCGGGGAAGAGGATGGACAGAATTTTTTTTCAGGTTTGTTTACTGCTAAATCCCTGGTATTTTGATAAAGATGTTGAGGAACTACTCAACTAAATATTTGTTTCATGAAAGAACAAAATGAATTGAGAAATAAATGGTTGTAGAGTGCCTTTTTATGTCTTTAGAGCAAAACCTATTTGAACTTTGGTAATTTAGTTATCAAAAACTTAATAATCCCTGACTTCAACAGTCTGAGCACCTTCATTAGTAAGTAAGTGTGTAATGCATTACAAATGGAATTTTACCTAGGACCTAGACAGATATGAAGTAAAGTAAGAAAAGGCAATAATTTTAAAAAAGGTTCCATTGGAGAAAACACTTCATAAGTTTATCACTTTCTTTTACATCCTCTGAATTTCTGATTTGGCAACTCTATTAAAGAATCAACTAAACAGATTCTATAAGGCATTTCAGAAGACATGACAATCAGTAAAAATGTATCAAAGATAATGTTCTAATAAGAAATAAAACAATTTTGAAATGGAAATTAGGAAGAGAGCTCAGGTATCATAGTAATCGAATATCTGAAGGAAAATAGAGGTATGTGTTTGTGAACTGCTGGTTAACTGGAATATGTGGGAGAAGACACAGTGCTGGGGAGTGAGAGTTGGTTTACTGTGCCTTGGTCCACGTCCCACTCATCGCTGCACCGCAAGCCTGAAAATAACATGACACTTCAGAACAAAAAATAGCAATCTGTCACCTAACTTATGAAATCCTGAAAAGTTATTATCCTTCAATACTATTCAAAATAAAAATAATAAAAGCAAATATATAGGAAGTGCTTATAGGTGCTATTTAGAATAGTTTACATGGACCATCTTATTTACTCCTCTCAACTCCATGAGGTTTTATTATTAATATCCCCATTTAACTGCCAAAAGTGGCACACCAGTGAGAAGCAGAATCAGGACAGTTATAAAAATCAGGTGAAGACGTTGGATAAATTATTACACAAAAACTGTAGAGGTACTAGATAAAAGAATGAGCAGTAGTTGGCATAAGAAATATAAAATTACCCTATTTTCCACTACAAGGCCCTAAAATACCTGTCTAAAGGAAATTGCATCATTAATGTCTACTCACAGCTTGCCAGTGGCTCCCTGAGACCCTCAAGAAAAGATTGTTTATGACTTTTTCCTTTCACAATGTACCGTGACCTCATTCCAACCCTGTGGCCAATTTGTAGTACTTTGTAGAGGCCCTATTGTCAATGGTACAGCATCTTTTACTTTTAAAAACAACCCTAATTAGTGATCTTGCATCTACATATTGCAAAACATCAAAATAAACACATGACCTCTCCAAGGTCATTTTCAAACAACAAAGAAAAAATTTGTGTTTAAAAGACTGGCTAGAGCCCTGGCTGGTGTAGCTCAGTGGATTGAGCATGGACTGGGAACCAAAGGGTCCTAGTTCGATTCCCAGTCAGGACACATGGCTGGGTTGCAGGCCAGGTCCCCGTGAGGGCCACGTGAGAGGCAACCATACACTGCTGTTTCTCTCCCTCTCTTTCTCCTTCCCGTCCCCTCTTTCTAAAAATAAATAAAAATAAAATCTTTAAAAAAAAAAGACTGGCTAGAGGTTAAGAACATAGACTGTATCATCAGAGAAACTTAAGTTCAAAATGGAGCTTGACATTTATTGGTTGTTGAGCAACTTACTGAACTATTTGGGACTGCTGTTTTCTCATTTATAAACTGAAGATGCAAAATTCGTGCTTTTTTAAAAAGATTTTATGTATTTATTTTTAGACAGAAGGGAAGGGAGTGAGAAAGAGAAGGAAAGATACATCAATGTGTGGTTGCCTCTCATGTGGCCCCCACTGGGGACCTGGCCTGAAACCCAGGCATGTGCTCTGACTGGGAATCAAACCGACAACCCTTTGGTTCACAGCCCGCGCTCAATCCACTGAGCTAAACCAGCCAGGGCCGTACCATAGTTTTTTTATCTACTCGTTTACTGATGGGCACTTAAGTTGCTTCCAGCACTTGGCTATTGTAAATTGTGCTGCTATGAACATTGGGGTGCATAGGTTCTTTTGGATTGGTGTTTCAGGATTCTTGGTGTATGATCCCAGCAGTGGAATTGCTGGGTCAAAAGGCAGTTTCATGTTTAGTTTTCTGAGGAAATTCCATACTTTTTCCACAGTGCCTTCACCAGTCTTCATTCCCACCAATAGTGTATGTACTAGGGTTCCCTTTTCTTCACAACCTCGCCAGCACTTATTGGTGATAATTCGGTCATAAAGGTCATTCTGACCTTTACTGAAGGTAAAAACTAGCAATATACAAACAAATAAACATACAGGATATATACTATATAGTTAGAAGGATATCCTCAATATCTTGAGTGGAATTAGTGCATAATAAATACTCAATTAATATAAATTGAATTTAATTTCATTATTTTAAATTATGTCAATATAACATGAAGAATATGTAGAGGTGTTCTGGAGTGAGCTCTTTCCAGCTCAGGAAAGCCAATTGCGTGCATTTCTTCCGAATTTGGTGTTCAGTTCTGCATATTTACTTTGATAGCTTTAAATCAGCAATGTTAGGAGTTTTTACACAACAGAAATCACTAGTGTTATTTTTCCTCAGTATCAATTGTTAAACATTTATCAGCATCCCACCAGATAAAGGCTGACAAAGTATGGAATATGAATTTTGTGCGCTTCTGAAAATGAAAAAGCCCTTAGTATATATAATAGCACATTAATACTTATATTGGTATATTTTAGAGGGTCAAACCTACAAATTAGGTAACATAATTTTAGTATGAACATTATATATAAATATATAAAATTATTCTTTCAATAATGAGTTGCTATCACTTGATTGTTCAGGCCCATAGAAGAAGAAGCACAATATGAATAACCCACAAAATCCATTTAATTTTAAATATACCATTTTGATGAAACAATTTATATTTTGAATAAAAGTTTATTTAGTATAATGTTATACAACTTTATATGCTTTAAACAAAACTTACTAGCTATGGAGAGAAAAGAGAAGTTTCTGAGTATCAGGAGAAACTAAATTTGAAATTATTTCCCTGTGGAAAATCTCATGAAAAGCATTTAGTTGACTTTATGTAGAGCTACTATGCCCTGGGCTAGAAATTTCCCAGGGCTGCATGCCTGGGGATTATAAATTATTAAATCATAATTTTAAAAAGAAAAACCAAATGCATTTCAAATTCTGCTACAACAAGTGGTTTATTGGTTAATTTTCAGTGGCATACAGTATTAAATTTATTTCATTTTATTATGTTTAAAATATATTCCTCTTAAAATATTAGATAGAGACTTGTTTCTAAATCAAAAATGTAACAAAGGGAAACCTTTGTGCCTCCTCTGTCACCAGGAGATCTCATACACAAGGAGCAAGTGAGCCTGAGAACTATCAACCTGTTTTCAAAAACAATTTCAACATAGACACATCCTAAGAGTACAGTTAAACACAAGCTTTTTGGCTCCCACGAGTAAGTCTAAGAAAACAAAATTTAGGTCAAAATGGGTAATAGTTGAACCGTGAGATAAGAAGTTACATGCGTCCAAGAATAATGAATCAAATAAGAGAAATGCATGAAACAAACAGCCCCCTAAGTGATAAGTGCCTAATTTCTCATAAGTGTGCCCTTGTTTATTTGGAAAGTATATTTGAGCAGTTCTATGTGACTTCAGAAGTGGAACATGTATGCCTGTCTCTCTTCCTGAGTTCTTTCCTTCACCCAAATATTGGCAAGCAGCGAAGTCATTTGAGGCTTATCAAACTTTTCATTTGGTGGTACATTTCTAAATGTGCTATGAATTCTACATACACTCAATATATAGTTTTTGTAAATTCTAAAGTTTTGACCGTGACATTCAAATGTTTGATTCATCTGAAATTTATTTTGTGTCTGAGATTAGAGATCCATTATCTATTTTGGATATTTAATTTCCTAAAACATTTATTTAATAGTGTCTCTTTTCTCCACTGATCTCCCATACCACTTCTGCCATATATCAGATTTACATTATTTAGGTTCGTTTTCTGGTCTCTCTGTTCTCTTCCATTTCTGCCTCAAATAAAACAATGTCAATACTATGCTTCAACAAATATAAAATATAGCTTTATAATATTAAATATCTTTATAAAAAGCCTTGAAGTCTGGCAGGGCAACTCTCTACTTTTCTTTGTTAGTCATGTCTTAGCTATTTTTGAGGCTCTGACATTTCATATTAATTTCAGGATAAGTTTGCATGTTTCATGAAAAGAACATGAACTCTGTTAGAATTTTGATTGACATAATATTGAATATGTCTGTTTGCAGACAATTGACTTTTTAATATATCGTGCCTATGAGCACGGTATGGCATTTCATTTACTTAGGTAGTGTTAAAAACTTTAAAGAAAGTTTTATAGATTTCTGCATAAAAGTCTTGCTCATTTGCTTTTTTTTTTTGCTATACATCTTAGAGTTTTGTTGTTTTCATAAATATATCTTTTTAGCCCACATATCTTATTCAAATATATGTTAGTATATAAAAATACAACTGACTTTTGTATATGTCCTATATCCCAAATTAACTAATCTCGCTTGATAATTCTAATAATTTGTCTGCAAGTATTTGGCAATTTCTGTATAGACAATTATATCACTTAGAAATAATGACTTCTTCCTTTAATTCCAATTGTTATAGGATTTATTGCTTTTTCTCATCTTACTATGCTAAGACCTCTAGGAAAATGGTGAATTAAAGCAGTGGTAGTGGTCACGCTTGTTTTGATCTTCAATTTAAAGGAAATTATTTAGCATTCATAGTTAAATATGTTCATTGTAGAATTTTATAGATATCTTTCATCAGTTTAAAGAGATTCCTGTTATACCGTGAATATGTTAGATTATTTAGCAAAAAGGATTAAGTTTGCTAATTTCTCACCTTAAAACAGTAAGACTATCCTTGATTATCTAGGTAGATTAATTTTTTTTAAGATTTTATGTATTTTTAGAGAGAGGGGAAGGGACGGAGAAAGAGAGGGAGAGAAACAGCAATGTATGGTTGCCTTTCACATGGTCCTCACTGGGGACCTGGCCTGCAACCCAGGCATGTGCCCTGACTGGGAATCGAACCAGCCCGTGCTCAATCCACTGAGCTACATCAGCCAGGGCCCAGGTAGACAAATTTTACCTGTCACCTTGCCTGAGCCATATATCCAAATTATTTAATCAAATGTTATTCTGGATGTTTCTGTGAGGGTATTTTTGAATGAGATTTGCATTTAAATCAGTGGAGCTTTGAGTAAAGCCAGTTCCCCTTCATAATGTGGGTGGGCTTCTCCAGTCAGTTGAAGACCTGAATAAAACACTGACCTCTCCAAGCAAGAGTGAATTCTCCAGACTTCCTTCAAACTCTGTCTTCAATATTAGCTCTTCCCGGTTTTCCAAATAACTGTCTTTGAAATCAAGCTGTAACTCTTCAAGTTTCCAACCTGCTGGCCTCCTTCATCAGAAGTTGGATTTGCCAAGCCTCAACAATCATGAGTCAATTCTATCAAATCTCTTTCTCCTCTCTCTCTCTTTCTCACTCTAGATAATAGATAGATAAAGATAAATATAGATATAGATGATATAGATATCTGTATATTCATTTCATTGTTTTGGTTTTTAAAAACAAAATGTAACCATGGCTGGTGTAGCTCAGTGGATTGAGCGCAGGCTGGGAACCAAAGGGTCCCGGTTCGATTCCCAGTCAGGGCACATGCCTGGGTTGCGGACCAGGTACCCAGTGAGGGCCATGTGAGAGGCAACCATACATTGCTGTTTCTCTCCCTCTTTCTCCCCCCCTCCCCTCTCTCTAAAAATAAATAAATAAAATCTTTTAAAAAAATGTAATGCAGAATTTGGTACTGAGAGTGTTTCTGTAGGAACATAACATTTTGTATTTGATTTAATTTTTATTGTACTTTTTTCCATTATCATTTAGTCCCGTTATACCCCCTTCTCCCCAGCAATCACTACACTGCTGCCCATGTCCATGAGTCGTCTTTCCTTTTTGCTCAATCTCTCCACACTCCTCTCCACTCTAGCTGTCATCCTGTTCTCAATCTATGAGTCTGTCCCCATTTTCCTTGTTAATTCAGTTTGTTCATTGGATTCCACATATGAGTGAAATCATATGGTATTTGTATTTCTCTGACTGGCTTATTTTGCTTAGCATGATGTTCTCCAGGTCCATCCACATGGTCACAAATGGTAAATTTTGTTCATTTTTTACAGTTGAGTAGAATTCCATTGTGTAAATGCTCCATAATTGTTCCATCCACTCACCTATGATGGACACTTGGGCTGCTTCCATATCTTGGCTATTATAATGCTGCAATGAACATAGGGGTGCTTATGTTCTTTCAAATCAGTATTTTGGCTTCCTTCAGATGTATTCCCAGAAGTGGGATTGCTGGGTCAAAATGGAGTGGTGGGGGGAAAATGCAAACAACTATACTCGAACCGCTATAAAAAAAAATGCAGATCCATTTTAAAGTTTATGAGGTATCCCCATACTGCTTTCCATGGTGGCTGCACCAGTCTGCATTCCCACCAACAGTGCAAAAGTGTTCCCATCTCTCCACATCCTCAGCCAGCACTTATTTGTTGATTTACTGATGAAAGAAATCTTGACAGGTGTGAAATGATAGCTTGTGGTTTTAGCTTGCATTTCTCTGATGATTAGTAACTTTGAGCATTTTTTCATATGGCTAATGGCTGTCTGTATGTCCCTTTTGGATAGGTGTTTATTCAGGTCCTTTGCCCATTTTTTAATTAGGTTGTTTTTTTGTGATTGAGTTTTCTAATTTATTTATAAATTGTGGGTATTAACCTTGTATCAGATATATTGGTGATTATGTTCTCCCATTCTGTGGGTTAGCTTTTTATTTTGTTGATGATTTGCTTTGCTGTGCAAAAACTTTTTAGTTTGATGTAGTCCCATTTATTTATTTTTTTCTTTTGTTTCCCTTGTATAGGGAGATACATCCAATAAAATATTGCTGTGAGGAATGTCCAAGATTTTGCTACAATTTTTATGGTTTAGGTCCAACATTTAAATCTTCAATTTATTTTGAATTTATTCTTGTGTGTGGTGTAAGAAAGTGGTCTAGTTTCTTATTTCTTACCTATCTGTTCAATTTTCTCAACACCATTTATTGAGTAAACTATCTGTAGCCCATTGTGTGTGCTTGCTTTCTCTGACCATAAAGTATGACTTTATTTCTGGGCTCTCAATTTTGTTTCATTGACCTATGTGTCTGTTTTTATGCCAATACATCATGCTGCTTTGATTACTATGGCCTTAGAGCATAGTTTCCTATTAGGTAGTGTGGTTCCTCCAATTTTCTTCCTCTTTCTCAGGATCACTGTTGCTATGAGGGGTCCTTTATGGTTTCATATACATTTTTGAAATATTTCTTCTAGTTCTATGAACTGCATCATTGGAATCTTGATAGGAATGGCATGGGATTTATAGATTGCTTTGGGTAGTATGGACATTTTAATGATATTAATTCTTCTTATCCATGAACACAGTATGGGCTTCCACTAATTTGTATCTTCCTCAGTTTCTTTCTTTAGTGTCTTATAATTTTCTTAGTACAGGTCTTCTACATCCTTAATTAGGTTTATTCCTAGGTGTTTTTTTCTTTATGTAACAGTTGTGAATGGGATTGTTTTGTTAATTTCCCTTTCTGTTAGTTCATTATTGGCATATAAAAATGCAACTGATTTCTGGGTATTAATTTTGTATCCTGCTTTTTTGCTGAATTCAATGACCAGCTCTAGTAGTTTCTTGGTGGAATCTTTGGGATTCTCTATGTTCAGTATCATGTCAACTGTGAATAATGAGAGTCGTACTTCTTCCATTCCAATTTGGATGCCTTTTATTATTTTTTCTTTTCTGATTGCTGTGCTAGGAATGCCAGTATTATATAGAGTTGTTCATAATGTATTCTTACAATCCTTTATATTCCTTTGGTGTATTTCTTTGGTTCTCCCCTTCTGATTTTATTTGGGTCCTCTCTCTTTTTTTCTTGATGAGTTAAGTTTTGTCAATCTTGTTTATCTTTTCAAAGAACCAGATCTTGGATTCATTGATCTTTTCTACCTTTTTTAGACTCTATTCATTTATCTCTGCACTGATCTTTATTAATTCATTCCTTCCGCTCACTTTTGGCTTTGTTGCTCTTTTCCAACTTCCTTTAAGTGTAAAGTTTGTTTATTTGAGCTTTTTCCTTGTTTTGTTTTGTTTATGTTTTTTTTAGATAGGCCTGTAAGGCTTGAATTTCCCCTCTTAGGATAGGTTTCCCTGTGTTCCACAGGTTTTTGATGATCGTTTCCTCATTTTCATTTGTTTCAAGGTATCTTTTGATTTCTTCCTTAATCTTGTTTTTGACCTATTCATTGTTTAATAGCATGTTATTTAGCTTCCATGTTTTTACATGTTTTCCAGTGTTCTTCCTGTGATTGATTTCTAGTTTCATAGTATTATGGTCAGAGAAGATGCTTGATGTGATTTCCATCTTAAATTTATTGAGACTTGTTTTATGTCCCCACATGTGGTCTATCTTAGAAAACGTTCCATGTGCACTTGAAAAGTACATATGTTTTGCTGCTTTGGGATAAAATTCTCTGAAAATATCAATTAACTCCATTCGGTCTAGTGTGTAGCTTAAGGCCACTGTCTCTTTGTTGATTTTCTATAACATCTATCCATTATAGTCAGTGGAGTGTTAAAATTCCCAACTGTTACTGTATTTCCGTTGATCTCTACCTTTATGCCCGTCGAGATGTGATCCTGTGTTGGGTGCATAGATGTTTACTAGGGTTATATCCTTTTGTTGGATTGTTCCCTTTATCATTATATAGTGCTCTTTGTCTCTTACTAGCCTTGGTTTTAAAGTCTATTTTGTTGGATAACTACTGCTACCCCAGCTGTTTTTTCCTTTCCATTTGCATGAAAAATCTTTTCCCATCCCATTACTTTTAATCTCATCTCTCTATCTGAGATGGTTCTCTTGGAGGCAGCATATGCATGGGTCTTGTTTTCTTATCCCTTCAGCTATTCTATGTCTTTTGGTTGGAGCATTTAAGCCATTTGCTTTTAAGATGATTATTGATAGATATGTATTTAGCATCATTTTATAGTTAGACTATTTTCCTCTTTTCTTCATTTTCTCCTCCTCCTCCTCCTCCTCCTTCTTCTTACAGCAAGCCCTTTAACATTTGTTGCTCTACTGGTGGTGTTAACAAATTCCTTTAGCTTTTTCTTGTCTGGGAAGCTCCTTATTTCTCCTTCAATTTTAAATGATAGATTTGCTGGGGAAAGTAGCCTTGGTTGTAACTCTTTGTTTTTCTTCACCTTGTATATTTCCAATCACTGCCTTCTGGCCTGAAATGTTTCTGTTGAGGAATCAGATGACAGTCTAACTGATGCTCTGTTGTATGTAACTATCTGCTTTTCCCTTGTGGTTTTTAAGATTCTCTTCTTGTATTTAAGGCTTGTCATTTTAATTTGTTGTGTTTTGGTGTACACCTCTTTGGGTCCAACTTGTTTAGGACTCTCTGAGCTTACTAAAGTTCTGTGTCTTTTTCCTTCACCAGATTAAGGAAGTTTTTAGTCATTATTTCTTTGAATAGGTTCTTGATCACTTGCTCCTTTTTCCTTCTGGTATTCCACTGATGAGGATGTTGTTATGCTTCGTGTTGTCCAAAATGTTTCTTAAGCTCTCCTCATTTATTTTTATTTTTTTTTATTTTGCTGCTCTACTTGGTGTTTTTTCTTATTTTGTCTTCCAAATCACTGATTCGATACTCTGCTTCATCTAGACTACTGTTTATTTCAGATATTGAATTCTTTATTTCTGACTGCTCCTTTTTTATGGTTTCTATGTCTTTTTTCATATTATTGAGTATCCTTATAATCATTACTCTAAACTCTCTGATAAATTGCTTGCCTCCACTTCATCTAGCCCTTCTTCTGGAGAATTTTGTTCTTTCATTTGCGGTATATTTATGTCTTCCCATTTTGGTTGCTTCTTTGTATTTTTTTCTATCTGTTAGGAAGATCTTCAAAGACTTGGTGCAAACCTTTGTCAGACACTGCTTGTGACTGGCCCTGTTCAACTGGTTTGGAGCCATCAGGAATCGACAGCTCTGGCTCCCTCTGCTGGGTCCCTCTGCTGGGTCAGTCTTATTATGGTGAAGTGGTTTCTTCAGTCTATCCATGGTTATAAGGCTTCTCTTCAGCTAATGTTCAGTTGGTTATTCAGGATGTTATCTCTCAAATTTAGTTGTAATTCCACATTGATCCTGGGAGGAAGTTAGTGTAGCTTCCACTCACCCCTCCATCATCTTGGATATCCAGGAACATAATCTTAAGGATGATTTTCTGAATTTATTCTAAGGTTTCTGAAATTGGATCTCTATTCTGATTAGATTCAATGTCACTCCAATAAATTTAATAAAAAATGTAAAAACTGAATGAATTGGTAGTTACAAAATAGTCTCAGGGATGTAAAGTACAGTATAGCCCTAGCTGGTGTAGCTCAGTGGATTGAGCGAGGGCTGTGAACCAAAGGGCTGCAGGTTTGATTCTCAGTCAGGGCACATGCCTGGGTTGCAGGCCAGGTCCCCATTGGGGGCCATGTGAGAGGCAACCACACTCTGATGTTTCTCTCTCTCTCTCTTTCTCCCTCCCTTCCCCTCTCTAAGAATAAAATAAATAAAATATTTTTAAAAAATAAAAAAATAAAAAAGTAAAGTACAGCATAGATAATATAGTCAATAACACTGTAATAACTATTATGGTGTTAGACGAGTAATACATATTGAGCTGACCATTTTGTAAGTTATATAAATATCTGATCACTGAACTGTATACCTAAAACTAATACAATACTGTTTATCAACTGTAAATAAAAATTATTTTTAAAAAATTGAAAAGGTCTATACACTAAAACTTTTTCAATTATTTGCATAATATACTTTATACTAATCTTTTCACAATGTGTATAGTGACTTAGAGCATATGGAAGTTCTTACTTTTAAAGTAATTAAATGTATCAATCTTTGCCAATTTGTCTTGTGCTTTATATCTTTCTTAAGAAATTCTTTTCCACATTGTGATTAAGATGTTTCATATTTTCAAATTAAATTTAAAGACTTGTTTTTCAAATTTAAAAAATAAATTAAAAATAAAGACACAGATGGCTCTACTTCTAGTGGTTAAAGAAAGCACTGACATATCATAGTGGGATATGGCAATAGAAATATGCAAATATCACAATTGGTAACCCTATTCAAACACTATAGGTCCTAGATAACCATGTATATGATACCTCTGGACATTTTTGTCAAACTGATAAATATGATGAGATCTGCTAGTTGCTCTTAATTTCACTAAACATAGTGAGGAATGAAAATGATGAGCTCAGGGATTTAAATTCCTAGCTCACATGTGACATAAATGACCTGAAAGCTTCTATGCCTGTCCTGAAAGAAGACCCTCAACTCCCATAGCCACAGGGCTTTGATTGCTGAAAAACACACCCAGAACTTCATCCTGCAAGTGACTAAATTACAATGCAAATTGAATTCCCCAGGATCACAAGTCATTTACTATTCAAGTAAGGGGATTGCAAAGAAATATCATCCTGAAAGTTGGAACAGGGACACGTAGGAAGATCATTACGAATGGGATCATTGAATGTCTAAATTCTGATGAGTCTCCTTTGCCTGTAGAAGCAGCCTCTCTTTTCGAATCTGAGATTAACCCTGAGGTACTTGCCACGCAAGACAATGATGATTACCCTCAGGGCTGACACCCTCAATGGCTCTTTGCTACTAGACTTATCACTAGACTCAAGGCCACCAAAGGTGAGGTACAAAGCATGACCCATGAGGAAGTACACTACACTCCAAAAGAACTACTTGAATATATATATAGACAGAATTCCTGGGAATACATGTGGGAATGGATATTAAAGATGTAGGATAACATAAAATTGTAACAGGCCTAATTTGTCGATATGGAGGCATTAAACAAAGATTCTGCATTTAATGTTGCAGCTCTCAAGGAGCTAGAAAGGCTTTAACCATTTGGTCAGCTCATTGGTTGGTTGGCTTAAATACCAGAAGAGAAGTTGGTCCAAAGTGAGTGGGCTAGAAATGCCACACACGCCTTGGATTACTGCCGAGGAAGGAATTCAAAGGCTTTGGGAGATTGAAATGTTAGAGTAAATTTGTCATTTAAGGCCAACTTCTGCACCATGGGAGGGTCCAAAAATGAAATTCAAGCCCTACTACACATTTTGTGTGTCTCCCCCAAAGTTCATATGTTGAAGTTCTTACCGCCAGTATCTCAGAATGTGACCTTATATGGAGAGTGGATCCTTACCAAGTAATCAAGTTAAAATGAGGTTATTAGGCTGGGCCTCAATCTGGTATGACTCATGTCTTTATAAAAGAGGAAATTCGAACACAAAAACACACTTATAGATGAAATATGATGTGAAGAGACACAAAAAGAAGATGGTTACAAGCCAAAGAGATAAGCTTGGTGCAGATTCTCTCATGGTCCTCGGAAAGAACCAACTTTGCCAATACCTTGATTTCAGACTTGTAACTGACAGAACAATAAATTGCTGTTGTTTGAGCCACTCAATTTGTGGTGCTTTGTTAGGGAAGCTCTAGAAAACTAGTACACGAAACATCCAAAAAATGCTGCATTTTGAGACTAGGAGAATCATAGAAAACCTGTCAAATTCATTGAAAGTTTTTGTATGTGCCAGAAAAGCAACTTCCCACCACTGGCATCATAAATGCACTACTTCTATGTTCAGGAATCAGCAAGCATCGCTCCTCACTGGCTTACTGAACTTTTTGTTGTCCACTTATCTCTGTCATCCTAAACCTTTTCTTCTGTTAGGCTGGGTTTGCTATATTTTTTCTTCTTGGTTAATAGTTTACTGCATTTAAACCAATTTCATTTTCCCTAAATCAAAAAAAAAAAAAAATACAAGGTTGGTTAATACCATCATCTACCTGGTTCTTTAGACAAAGTGTATCATAGTAAAAATTTTCACTTATTCAGTAATAATACATGTACACATTCAGAAGAATGGCATCCAAGCCCTCCTTTGCATTCTTTTCATTCCTCATTGATTTGTCAGCATTTCGAATGTAGTAAAGATACACATTGAGAATCTGTACTTCCAGAAAATCATCTTAAATCACCTGCATAGAACCATTCCCTCTTTATCACTAATTGACACTTTGGAAGGATATGATCTGTTTCTTAGATTTAATTATAGGATATTTCCTATGAGCTTCCTTCTAGTCAGCATTTCAACTCAGCTCTTTTCTTATATCTATCTCAAATCTTTCTCATCAAGATATTTTGCTGGTAAAGTATTAATTTCTGTCTAAGCTATGTGGAGGACAAAATGACTATACCCTCATGTTTTTGAAAGTGGGTAGACAGAGCACCTTTAGAAGCCAGAAACTAAGATTTATTAATCCATAAGCTGGAATCAATCTTATAAAATTTTTTAAAAAGATTTATTTTTAGACAGAGGGGAAGGGAAGGAAAAAGAGAAGGAACATCAGTGTGTGGTTGCTTCACACATGCCCCCTGCTGGGGATCTGGCCTGCAACCCAGGCATGTGCCCTTACTGGTAATCGAACCAGCGACCCTTTGGTTCACAGGTCGGCACTCAGTCCACTGAGCCACACCAGCCAGGGCTAAAATGTTTTATAATATTTCTAAGAACCCTGGTATTCACCCCCCAATAACATTGAACAAGAAGCTAACAAAACCACAAGATGAATGCAAATGTAACTAAAAACTGTCCCAAGTCTCAGTGAAGTTCAGAGGTTTAATAAACTCAGAAGTATAAAGATCACAAAATTACAAAAACATCATTTGAAAAATTACTTATATTTCCCTTATACTTGTTTTTTAAGTTTGAATAAGTTTTTAATTTTAAGTTTTTGTTTCACTCTGCAGAAAAGATTGTTAAATTACATTAAACATGTTTATTCAAGATACAATTCTAAACAAGTGCAAAAGAAATTGAAATGTTTTCAAATGGTTCTCCCGTTAAGCCTTTATACTGCTGCAGTTATAAAAGCCTTAATACTGTACAAAGACTTGGGACTCCAGGTTATTAACTCACTTTTTGTTTTTAGCAAGTTCTTTCCTCCAGAACGATCGTATAATTTTTGGTTTCATAGTAGGGGAGTGTTTATTTTTTAATTTTGAATGTAGCACAGATAGATTGTATACTTGCCAGTTAAAGGACATTGTCAGCCATGGCTGGTGTGGCTCAGTGGTTGAGCACCGGCCTGTGAACCAAAGGGTGGCCGGTTCAATTTCCAGTCAGGGCACATGCTAGGACTGGAGACCAGGTCCCCAGTAGAGGGTGCATGAGAGGCAACCATACATTGATGTTTCTCTCCCTCCCTTTCTCCCTCCCTTCCCCTTTCTCTAACAATACATAAATAAAATCTTAAAAAAAAAAATTATTCAGTAACTGCCCTTTATGATAAACCAATCTGCCTCTTTCTGTAACACATCGAAGTGTATTTCTATTGGAATTCCTTTAGCATACTTATCACAAAATTATAACCCTGGGACGTCATTGAATTTGTTTACACTTTTTATCTGTTATTATTGCTGAAGGCCTAGCTTAAAACCTAGGTAAACAAAGAAAATGTGAGGTTTCTTCAGCAAAGAATATTGCAAAACAGAGATCAGAGGCACAATTTTATTTCTCAATCTGTGAAATCTAAGTTAGTTTACAATTAAAGAATGATTTTAATTGTCAAACTTTTAAATTTTATTAAAGGCTTGTGACAATGCATCAAATGAATTTCAGACATATATAAATACACAGGCAGCTGTTTGTAATTTGCATTTTTATCAGTTGTGAAAGAGTACAATGTACTTCCTGCATCTTATTTTCAGAATTTGCATTAACATCTTTGGCTACCCATTATAAAGTGGGGAGTACTTGAATATCTCATTCTTTGAATTTTCATTTTTGATCGTAAATCAGATAATGTCTGGCACTTTCCTCTTTTCTCATCTCTCTCTTCTCTCAACCTCCGGGTTTACTTGCTCCCATTTCTTCTCGGCTCTAATAAAACACACAAAATATTTCAATTATTTTTTTTCACGGCATCTTCAGGGTATCAACATTTTTTCGTGTCCTTTGCTAATTATCATGCATCTAAAGGTGAAACAAAAACTAAGCTACTGCTTTAATTCATATGTTTTCAAAAATGCCATTCAAACTAATTTCATTTCTTTCTGAAGCTTACTGTGTTTTGGATTTGGATGGAGGAACAGAAAGGAATGGATATAATACTATGTATAAGGATGCACCACAGAGAACCCAGATGGAACAGAATGAATGTTCCATCCTATGGAGTCAGGTACCTCCATTCACACCAGCTATGTTCCTATCAGAAAGGACATGTGGCCTCAAAGAAGGCTGGCAATGAGAATGACATCTCTAATTGCTTTGGGCAACTTTCCTCAATTCCCGAAACACATTTTCCTCTCCTGTTGCATTATCCACATGACATGCAATGACATTTTCCCAAAAGGCTCCTCTTGCCCATTTATATTTCTGGGTCCTTGGCACTCAGATATTTCTTAGAGGAATAGACTAGTGGCAGTTGTGTCTTCTGCCTCCTGTTTCTAGCAGTCCATCTGTCCTCTGGGAAATGCTGAAATCACTCCTCTGTGTCTAAGCAGGAAGCACAGGGGAGGAAACACAAGCTAATATTTCTGTCTCTTCTGGTGATGAAAACAATTGGAAAAGGTAAGCATTTGGGGGTCACAGATTTCCTAGTCAAAAGCTTGGGTAAATAAGAAAACTAGTTTTATTCTGTTATAACTGTTTTTGATTTTTGACTGTAAGTCCCCTTTCTGCCTGACGTAAAAAAATGTACTGGTCCTTTGCTCATAAACTTCATCCAATTCAGTGATTTGTTAGTTAATTCACATTTATATTTTAACCACATTCAGATTTGAAATTCTTTCTCAGGGTTTTCTCCCTCTTGCACCCCTCTTGCTGCTATCCCAAATTCTAGGGTAGGGACAGGGAAGAATGGTTCGACTGTATGACAACTAGGAAGAAAACACCATCTCAAAAATCTTGTGCCTCCACAAAGTGTGGGCCATGTGCTGGTGAATGGTGGCCCACAATCCCCCACTACCCAGGGATTGTTAAAAGGCAGATTCTGATTCCTTGGGTATGAGATGGAGATTCCACATGTCTAACAAGTTCCTAGTTGATGCCATTGCTGGTGGCCCTCAGATCATACCTCAAGTAAAAAGGATGTCATTGCTGGATGATAGCCTAGCAGTCTGTTGAGATTCCAGCTGAGCCCTCCCCTGCAACACAGCCTAACGAAAAGGTGTCTTCCTTATGCCATACCCACAGTCCCCGCTGGGAGACTTCGTATAGGCCTATTTGTCCTCTTTTAGGCACTCATTTTTATTGAAACTCACAGCAAAATGTGATACCCTCCTTAGAAAACTTGGAGCTTGGGAATCTCAAGAGGCTGGCCCCCGCCCGCGCACGTTAGACATGCTTGCCTTCCATACAACCCCACCGCGAGATGACATTCAGAAACTCTCTCCAAAGCTTTCTCCCCTTGGTTACATCTGGGAAGTGCAATGCAGATCCTCTCTACACTCAGACTCTTACAGACTTCAAGGGGAATTCTATCATTGATCTTTCTACACCTGGGGCCTGCCATAGCTGGAGGTGGTAGGAGAAAAGAAGGGGACAAGTGGCTTCGCACGACATCTGGTCTCTCACTGCTTCTCCAGACCCTCCTCATTACTCTCTAGATTAAAAGGGAAAAAGTGATTTTTCCAGATCCCCTGTCACCTCCTCTTTCCTGTGTTATACATGGATGGTACATGTTTCATGATCTGAAGTGACCCCCTCCTTCTCCCAGATCCTCTGTAATTCATGGCTCATCAATGTGTGGTTTAACCAAGATTTCCATTGATTTTTTTTGTTTTCTCCCCTTCAAAAAATAATTAAGTGCTATAATATGTAAAATTAAATGGTGCTGCAACCATTTTTTGTGGTATGATGTTTTGAGAATAGATGGGGAAAAATTGACTCTAGTATACACACACACACACACACACACACAAGTCTGCATACTACGTCACAGCTGCAGTCAGAAAAATTTAGAGAAATACTGCTTTAGAAGATCTCAACTATTTATGTTAGAAAGGGGCCAATTTCTAGTCTGGATATGATCTGGTTCATTCTGGGAAGCTTTTGTATAAAAAATAATGGATGATTTGAAACTTCTACGCTATTCATTTAGGTAGAAACTCCCTATTTAGAACTTTGTCTGAAAGGTTCAAGTTTCTGAAAAGTAAGTGAAACCATTTTACCTTGTGTGGTTTTCCAAACCTACTGAGCCAGGCCCAGGAAAAGCTTGCAGAAGACCCAAAGCTTTTTAGCAAAAGAACCACCTGAGGTCAGTCTGCTACAAACCTCTGCCCTGAGGAGATTCTTAGGATCTCCATACCCTCCTAAAGAGCAGAGCACAACCAGAGAAGACCGTAGTCATTAGAAACCTCTGGCCTGAAAATTTCATCTTAGGGGCCCTATAAGTCCTCCCCAACCAATATTTGTCTATGACAAAATAAAGTAGAGCTTTAATATTTTGTGTCAAAATATAGTTTTATATATGTGCTTTGTGGTTTAACAAAGAATTCAATTTAACATATATAATCCTGCTATGCTTGTAGCTAATAGAGAAATATGTCAAGAGATTTCTGATAACACATAAAAGTAAGCAAGCAAAGAACACAATAAGACAAAGTAAAATTAATTGCTAGTAGAAAAAGATGTACTTAACAGCAATTAATTATGTTCTTATATACCATGAAAAATTTTTTAATTTTCTAGAATATGTTCCTTGAGTATACAAATTTATTCTTTATTTTTAGAATTGTATGATACATTAAAATCTTTAGTAAGTATTTACCTGTATATATCTTTTTAGTTTTTGAATATGTTTTTGAAAAAGGAATTCTTTTTTGCCAGGCTGAACCATTATATGATGTTGATATATATTTATCTGAGAAAAAAAGAAAACTGAAGTTAAATATTATATAACTTTAAAGCCATATTCTAAGAGTTTCAAATTTATAAACACCTCAGAGGTGAAGTTACTCTCTAATTTATTTTACCATTACAAAGCTAAGAGATCAGGGACACAAGTGAGCTTATTAAGACTATTTAAGTTGTCAATGAACATGGTTACACATCTCTTAACTGGCTGTCCAATTCCTCAGGTAAGACTCTCTCCCATGTGACTAAGCTAGAGGAGAGAATGGCAGCTAGATGTGATAAAAATACTTCTTTATCTTGTTTTACTATGATTTTATACACTATTCTGCTAATATTTGTAGGAAAGAGAGAAAGGGAAAGAAAGAGAGAAAGAGAGAAAGAGGGAAAGGAAGGAAGGAAGGAACAAAGGAAGGGAGGAAGGAAGGGAGGAAAGAAAAGAAGAGGAAAGAAAAAAAAAGAAAAGAAAAGATAAGATCAGTCTGGGAGGTACATCCCTATGCCCTTTCCCCTCCAAGAAGCAGCTCCCATGATGGCAGATTGCTCTACCTTCGTGAACTCTCTGTTCCAGGAAACCAAAGCATTTATATACTTATTTGGTCCTTAAATATCTACTTTCCTCTGACAGCTCTATATTTGAACTACCATCAAACAATGTTGTATTTGTGTTTTCAAGTATGACTGTGCAACTATGATTCTCAAGGCTTGGTCCAAAATAATACTAAAAATGCATTCATTTTTTCCCATGTCGACATTTGCCCTAATGACACACAGGTAATAGGGAGTATAATGGTGGCCACCTTGACACAAATATAGACAACGGCACCAAAGTATTCCGGTAGTCATTCTTCACATCCATCTACTCGTGGTAAAATATTAAAAAAATTAATAATAATGTAATAATAGTAAGAAATAAAAATAAAAATTTACCTAATGTTATTATTTTTATATATAAATCCATACATCATTTTATTTTAAAACAAATAGAAGAAAAACAACTTAAAGAAAGCCAATTTCAGTTTAAATTATAAAAGAAAGGTTCTAAGAGAGACATAAAGTTGTAACTTACATTTCACAAAGTATAAAACATTCAGAACTCTGCTAACTAGACGTGAACACAGGAAAATACAAACATGCGATCATAGGGAATTGAGTGGTCTTTCATTAGGTTGAGAAAAGCTAGACACAACTTTGAAAGAACAAAATTCATCTGAGACAGGAGGAAAATAGATTTGGTTCCTTCCTCCCTTGTGGCTTTGTACTCCCTGACGTATACTATGATTTTGCCTCTTACAGGAAATGATTTAGAAGCAATCTGTGCATGGTGGGGAGAGATGAGAGGCTGTCAAAGATATTGCTGTTAACCCTCAACCTAACCCTTTCAGAAAATAATCATGAAGTTCTTAAAAAAAAAAAAAAAAGCCAGGCACTGGCTTGAAAGTGATAATTGAACAATGCACTTAGTGGAACAAGAAAATGTCAATCATTTGAAAAAAATCCTCAAGAGTGAAATAAAGCTATCAAAGTACAGGGAACAAAGTACAGTGCTCTGCAACACAAGGCTAAGAAGGTTCAATGTCGTCATCTGCACCAACGTATTTTTTTCCGTATCTTTTTTTTTTTTAAGATTTTATTTATTTATTTTCAGAGAGAGGAGAAGGGAGGGAGAAAGAGCAATGTATGGTTGCCTCTCACGTGACCCTCACTGGGGACCTGGCCGGCAACCCAGGCATGTGCCCCATCTGGGAATCTAACTGGGACCCTCTGGTTCCCAGCCCGCGCTCAATCCACTGAGCTACACCAGCCGGGCTTTTTTTTCCATATCTTTTAAATCACTCCTGCACATGGAAGAAATCCTCTCACTCGTTTTCTAAGATGGCGGTGATGGCCTGAACAGGAAAGAGGGAGTTGGTAGCAATGAAGATTCATTGGACCATCAGGAAATTCCATGGGAATGCAAACCGCAGACATGAGCAAACCATGTAAGAACCTCACCTGGACAGAGATTGAGTTTGGGGTCCTTGTTAACATGGACTTTATTGTTGAAGCCATTTGCCGGCCTGCTGCAGTGAGGTGCGCTCAGTGAGGCAGCCCTGACGGCGCCCCTCTGGACACGGATATAAGATGCATTCTCGGCACTTCTGTCTTTATTATTGTGATGATAACTCACTTTGTTTTTTGGATTTGTTGTCTCTACTCCTGTAAAATAAAGCAGGAAAAGAGTGAGGGATGAAATGAGCTGTTTTCATAACCATAAATAACATTGGGCATGTTATGTTTAAGAGCACAATGGAACACAATGTAAGCCGGAAGAACAAACGCTATTGTGGATGAGTTGACATCTAAAATAACATATTTCAGGTATTTCTATTTCAGGTATAAAATATTATTTGATATTTAACCTCTCTTCAAATTATAATTTAGAAATATCAAATATATGGACACTACCTCTCCGCATTCCTTGGCCAGGACAGTTCTTCGGTTCATCATAAACCCATTTTCTTTTCTTCACGCCTTTGAAATGAGGCTTCCTCACTGGCTGGACATCATTCACTTAGAGGAAATACAAGTTTTTACAGTTTTTTAAAAGATGCTTTCCTCTGAACATTACTGTTGATGATAATTACATATCTGTGCATTTACATGTCAAGCAATAGAAAAACAATAAATTCACCATCCTAATACTTTACTTTCTAGAACAAAGGATGATTTATTTTTAAGTACCAAAAAAATCCATCTTGAAAATAGATGAGAAAACTTTCAATCAGTAACAATTCTCAAAGAAAAATGCTTTTCTTCAAAGGAATGTGTAGATTCTCTTAAAAGAACATAAAATTATATTCCAAAGATAATTATGTATCTATCTCATTGTAATATTATTTTAAGCAGTTTTAGAATTATTTTGAACATATATCATTTTGTACATTTTAGCCAAATTTACTACTTCTGAAGAAGTTGGATTAATGTAAAATACTTTTAAAGAATTTTACCTTATCCTTTTAAAATCTTATGAAGTTCTGTGTACCAAGAGTCTTGTAAAAAAGAATTTCTAAGTGCTAAAATCACTAGATTATTCACTTTTTACTTGTATATTTTTTCATCAAAAATATTCTATACATGCTGAATTTTCCAGGAAATTTAAGGTATATTTATCCAGAGACACTTAAAAGAATTTAGTAGACAGGAGCATTTTTTGCTAGTTTTCTGTGCAGAGATCCTGAACATTCACAAGTAACTAACACACAGAGAAAATGAACATCAAATGCACTGAGTTGGTTGCATTAGCTCTCTATGGTGAAGTAATAAATGCCTTTGCCCTCACACTCAACCTCAGCTTTAGCATCAGCCTTCAATGAAACTTTGATTCACCCTCTCCTGTTCAAATAGCAGGCTCCACCCTTACACTTCAGGCTCCCAACGCCTAGGATTTACAAACCCTATTTTTAACAAGTGCCCCTAAACTGAGCTTCTTGGGGATGAAGCATCATAGCTCCATGAGTGCCTAGCTGGGATCCAGGAACATTATACAGATTCAATAAATAAAATAAGAGAAAGGAAGGAAGGAAACAGACAGGAAGATTCATGAGTCCTAAATGTATCACAAAAAGTAGCTCAGAGTACTGAATGGCAAGGGGAAACCAAATCAAGAAAAATAATCCAAAACATAATAAAAACCAAAGTGTTAAATTCCATTATATGTTAAATTAAAATGCACTATTTAAGGAATCTTCTGAGAAGGTAGCATACTATTAATTTTCATACCTAAATTAAAATTGTGGGAAAGTATATTGTTTACTAGGACCTACATCACAATTCATTGCCAATTTAGTAAAAAAAATATATATTGTCTTCAATTCTTAATCCTGAATAATTTTTAAACCATTCTTTTTTAATTTCTTTTTTAAAATTCTATTTCAAGTAAGCACAACAAATCCATGCTGAAACAAATATATCTAAGGCCAAAAAGAGAGCTCTCACTTGAAGAGGGGTCCTCTCTGCACTTCAAACTGATATTCTCAGTAGCATTTAACACATGCGCTGTAGGTGCTAGTCGGGTAGTTAGGGAGCACTTTGGATGAGGGCTGTCCTTGTTATCTTTTAAAGCAAATTTAGAAAATAAAATGTCAGTATTAGTAAATGAGGTGTCTCAGTTGGCATTTCACTTTTCACGCATTATACAATGGGCATAATTCTTTTAAAATATACATATAAAAATACACATGTATGCCAGTTTTTAGAATGCATTGCTGAAATTCCCTAATGCTGCCCTGAGTCCCTAAAATTTGTCATGAAAAAAAAAAAAAACACTAAAAACCCAGAAATACAGCCATTATCTTCAATATGTAAATTACATATTTGTGGCAATATTTTTAATAACTATGCAAAAGAATTAAAATGTTATCAATTTGACATAAAACATGCCCATTTAAATTGAGGTTCCAAAAACATTTTAAATGTAACAACATTCACTTTGTTCTATGCTTCGAAGCGGGACCACCCAGTTTGGCTACCTTCAATGATAAAAACAGTGAAAATCTGTGCTGTCTGAAATGGCAGCCCCCAGTCACCTGTGGATACTGCACACTTGCAACATGGGTAGTGCAACGGAAGAGCTGAATCTTTTTGTTCTATATAATTTTAATTAACTTAAACAGCCAAATGTGGGTAATGGCTACTATTATTATTTAGCTTTAAAGTTTTTGTTTTGTTTTGTTTTGTTTTTGATGGATTGGGCAAAACCTTTCCATCTGCAAGTAAGAGAGAGAGAGGAAAAGAGATATACATATATTTTCCATAACAATCCTTTAATTTGATTACAAGTGACTTTTCCTATTCTTGAGCACATTTATTAGTGGGAAAAACAGTAGATGAAGTTGGTTAATATTAGATAGAGAATCTGGGAAGCCCTTTAATGACAGGACAGCTGTCACTTCAACCTGTGGCTGGGAGAGCGGCCCACCAGAGGTGCACCGGTCGGGGGATTCTAAGCACAGTGGGGACACCATAAAACCTTGAGTATTTTATTATCACAGCTCTTGGTTGCTCACAGACTACAGTTAGTAATAATTATTAAGCGGGGAAGTCATGGAAGTCATCCTGAGATTAAAACTCTTTCCAGTGTTCATGGACAAAGCTTTCTAAGAAAACTTAATCATACAGAGTGTATAATGTTGGGAAAAGAAACTATGAATGACTCGGTACAGCCATTTAAGAATACCAATAACTTCAGAGCTAGCCAGACTCCTAGAAATGATGTTGCCCAACAGGCTAATTTTTCAGGCTAATGGGATTGAATGCCACGGTCCAACAAGTAGGGACAGAACTAGGGTTGGAACTTAGGGCTCTTGACCTCTGTTTAGTGTACTTGGTGCTACATTTATTAATTACCTTGCCTCGTATTTGGTTTCCACAAAAACCAAGCTTTACGTTTAACATATCCATTCAGATTACAGATGAATTAAAATTATAAATGGTTTATTACCTTTAGCATTTGAACATTTCGACATGGTGATTTCTTTCTCTTCAGTTAATGCTTTATTTTCATCTACTTCAAGAAATAGGATCCTCTGTGGAATGTAACAGTCACCGCCTATGACAACACCTTACTGTCAGTGGCAGTGATGGCAGAAAGTTTGGCAAAACTACTTTTCACTACAGGATTACCTTCCTCTGCAATACCCGTTTTGTTCACTTTTGTTTAAACGCTTCTCAGTGATGTCATCCCCATGTCCATATCACGTATGTTTAGATTAATGCATGCGTATACCGGTGTTTATGAATACACTATGAACACTTTCACATGGCTAACGGCAAGAAAATGTGCATAGTCAACACCATTAGTTTTCCTTTAACATATAATGATCTTTGCTTCCACCTTTTACCACCCTTTACAGATAAAGTAAATATAATTTACCTTCCATATAATACTTCAGATATATGCAAGCAGTTTTTGTGTTCCTTAAAGGTCTTTTGTTTTTTCAGAATAAATATACATACTTGCATTAAATATTACTTATGTATTTAATTTTCAGACGCGTCAGCATGCAAGTCACCCTTTCTCAACACGCAAGAAGTGTTACAAGTAACGTCTTTAAAAGATGACACCCAAATGTAGGCCGCCCTGTCCAGAAACCAGTGAAACTAGTGTACCAATATATGACAGCTCTGGAGTGTTCCTCTACATGTCGGAGACTCCTCTCAGCACTTTGAACCACTTATCACACACACTTATCTTCCTACACTACTCCTAATAATTCAACGTGACTTTACCTTAGCTGACAAACGTTACTGAACTATTTTGAGACATTATGGCCAACAAAAAATATCTTTCCCCTACGATCTATTATCATGTCGGGTCTTTCCCAACCTGAAGAAAACCTACCATAATGTCTTGATCTTTTGTTCCTTGCTTTTACTAAGTCACTTTAAAAAAATTAAATGTACTGGGGTGACACTGGTTAATAAGATTATATAAGGTTTCAAGTGTACACTTCTGTGATACATCATCTGTGTATTGCGTCTCCTTCTGTCATCATATATTTGACCCTTTTCACCCTTTACTAGTTCTCCACCCTCTTCCCCCTGGTAACCCCCTTGCTGTTGTCTGTGTTTGTGAGTTTTGTTCCTTTGCTACTTTCAGTTTTACCTCCGACATATTAGTGAAGTCATATGGTTCTTTACTTTTTCTATCTGACTTATTTTACTTAGCATAATATTCTCAAGACCCATCCATGCTGTCACAAATGGCAGTATTTCATCTTTTTTATGCCTGAGTAGTATTCCATTGTATATGTACCACATTTTCCCCAATCATCTGTCGAAGGACACTTCGTTTGTGTCCATGGCTTGGCCACTGTGAATAATGCAGCAGTGAACATAGGGGTGCATATATCTTTGCAAATAGATGTTTTCAAATTTGGGGGGCAGATACCCAGAAGAAAGATTGCTTTGCCACATGTTAACTCTATTCTTAATTTTGTGAGGAGCCTCCATACTCCTTTCCAAAGTGGCTGTACCAGTTTACATTCCCACCAGCACTGAATGAGTATGTCTTTTCCTCCACAATCTCTCCAACACTTGTAAAACAGGTAGATTCTCTTGTTGATTCTCTTGCTGATCATAGCCATTCTAATAGGTGTGAGGTCATATCTCATTGCAGTTTTTATTTGCATTTCCCTAAAACCTAGTGACTCTTTCTGTATATCTGTTGGCCATTTGTATGTCTTCCTGGGAGAAGTGTCTGTTCAGGTCCTTTGCCCAGTTTTTAATTGGATTGTTTATCTGTTTGGTGTTGAGTTATATGAGTTCTTTATACATTTGGGATATTGACTCTTTGTCAGAGCTGCTTGGGAGAAACATCTTCTCCCATTTGGTTGGTTGTCTTTTTGTTTTGATGGTGGCTTCTTTTGTACAGAAGCTATCTAGTTTGATGTAGTCCCATTTATTTATTTTTTGCCTTTACTTGCCTTTGAGATCAAATTTAAAAAACCTTTTCTAACACCAAGGTCCATAAGGTTAGAACTTATGTTCTCTTCTATCTAACTTATTGTTTCAGACTTATATTTAGGTTTGTGATCTGTTTTGAGTTAATTTTTAAATTCAAGATTTTGTTTTCCCAGTTTGAGTATATTTGGGAAACTTGGTTAAACTTGGTTCATTGTTCCAGCATATTAACTTCCAGTCATCTGTAAATTTGTAAATATGTTTCCATGCATCCAGTCATTTAATTGTCTAAACATAAAGTCGATTATTCTACAAATATTGACATAGAACACATCAAGTGCCAGACATTCTACTACAGAGAGTCATCTATGGCAACTGATGTATACAGTTTCTGGTCTTAAGGAGCTTACATACAACCAACAATAAAAATGTCAAAAAGGTTTTGACAAAACAAAATTCGTTATAAAAGAAAATTCAGACTCACTTATTATATACTGCTATATTGAGAATCAACCAATAATAACATAACTCACCTCCGTTTTCGAAAGCAGCAATGTCAGCTCTTGGTTTCCTATCCAATGATGCTTTCATCTCACTTTGCCTTTCAATTGAGCTAAGTTTTGTTGGAACTGTAAGACCATCCCCTAGAAAAAAATTTTAATTACTCAGGAAACATTAGATGCTTACATAAGTTTATAATAGTAATAATAATAAAAAACCTAAAAGTTAATGCAAGTGTTGTTTATATAGTGATATGATGAATAATAAATTTATAAATATATGAATTTTTAAACATTCAGGAATGTGTCAAGCAAATTGATTTCCTTTATGTGGATGATTAATAATGACAAAAACTTAAGCAATCTAACATTATCTCGTGTGTATAATATAGATTATTCAATGTTTTTATATAATGAGTTTTTGTTAGAATTCTTTATTCATCTCTATTAATTATGAACAAATTGAGTGAAAAGTATTAGTCTACTATTGACTTAAAAGTGCTAATTATACTGTGATAGATAACTCTCACCATTTTCCTTATACATCTCTATTTTTTATTATTTTTAATTATTTTTCAATTACAGTTGTCCCACATTTTCCCCATTGCTCTCCCCTGCCCTGCCCTTGCTCCCGTAGTCAATTAAAAGCAGAATAAAAGAAATATGAAAATATAATGAAACATATGATTCTGGATTGGATTCTAAACCAGGGAAAAAAACTTCAATTTGCTATAAAGGACATCGGTGTCACAAAGGGTGAACATTTTTTTTTAAGTCTATAAGTAGTATTGTATCAGTGGTAATTTCCTGATTTTGATGTTTATATTATAGTTACATAAGATTTACATAGGAGAATCATGCCTGAAACTTGCTCCCAAACAGTTAAAAAATAATAACAATGCATATGTTTACAGAAAGAAAATGAAAAATCACATGTGTAAATGATAACATTTGGGGATATCTGGGTAAAGTGTATTCATGAATTATCTAAAATTGTATTTTAAAATGAAAAGCTTTTTAAGGGGGGGCGGGGGAACTGATGAAAGGAGGTGAAGGGGTTATCCGAAGAACATACATGCGTGACCCATGGACGCAGACAACGATGAGGGGATTGCCCGAGGGAGAGGAAGGGGCTGGGGGCAGAGGGGCAAAGGGAGAAAAAGTGGGGGCAATTGTTATAGCATGAATGATAGAATACAATAAAAATTAATAATAATAATAACATAATCATAAAGCAAAAGTACATAGAATTGTTTTTATAATCTACCGTTTAAAATATTCATCGCTAACTTGTTTTCTTTATATTTGTTCAGTTATTGTTTTGGTTTTTCGTTTGTGTCGTCTGGGTGACGTGGGCAATCTTGTCCCTCCTTACAGGACTCCGACATCTGACGGTGTGTTGCTGCCACCTACCGCCACACGTCTGAATAGCTTCCACAGACGTACTTGCAAGACAGACACTCATCTTTACCCTATGCTCATCTTGATCCTGGGAGACCTTCCCGACTTTGTTTGTGTTTTATTTATTTTTTAAGGGTAGGAAGGGATTCAAATCACTCCTACTGCTGCAAAAATTGTTTTTCAACTCATCCTAGCAGCGAAAAAACTATATAAACTTGTGGCATCTGTAGATTTTCTCTGAGTTCCTGGTTTTACACGCAGAAAACAACATTTTTTTCTTGACCAGGGAAAAATGTTCACCAACAGCAAAATTAGATTTACCAAAATATAAGATCCATGAAAGTCACAGCCTTGGAATTACCAACCTGCATCATCCCTGAAATTGCCTGATACACAAAGGCACTCATCCAATGAAGAAATATACCCTAGTTCTGCCTCTCACATCATGCTGTGTATCTCTCGCTTTTAGGTCTTTCTAGGGCTAAGTTGTCCTTCTATTCATAAAGAAAAATCTACACCTGTTTCACCTGGAGATTAATTTCCATAGACAAATAAAATGGTAAAAGCAAACTATTTACAGAATTACTGCATGGGGTATATACACAGTGTCACCATGCGTTTATGAAGTTTTCATTTTGTGGCTCCTGGAAAAATGTTCGTATATTAATAGCAGCTTTTTTATATTAAATTTAGGTCATGTGATAAATGTACTTCCTTCTCACTCTCAATTCTGATGTGTTATTTATCATTTAGCTCTAAAATTTCACTGCCAATCACACCAAGTTTCTCTAATGCATCACCTTGAAATGCTACTATTTAATTCCTTACCTTCTTGCAATTCGCTGCCATTTTCCGAAGGCTTTTCTAACTCTTTTTCTGCTACAGAGGATGTGCTTTTTAAGGATGAAGTATCTGGGGGAGTATGAAGTCTGTAGTATTCACCTAATTTTCCATAAGAAAAGTAATCATTAGTATATCTATAACATCAAATGTTAGAGTGTTCACAAATGTCTGATTGCTTACCAGATTTATAACACATCTCCTTTATTGCTCTTTTTTCTTCAATTTCTTCAGGAGTCTTTGTCCACACACTAGAAGCATCTATAGGATATATTTGTTTTAAATTAAATTGTCCCAAAGCTAAATAATCTGAAAATTTATAAACCAAAATGAAAACCCAAACATTGTTCTCATGGATGGATTACTATTTTGTTTCTGTAATTTTTAAAATCAATAATTTGTATACTGGAAAATATTTTTTATTTCTATATTTCACATATTAGAAAGATTCAGTCAAGAGAAAAGAAATGACTAAGTGTACATGATGTGTCTTAATCTGGAGATATAGATTCACAAGTTCAGATCACACTTGTTTGGAGAGAGAGGTAGATATGGGAGACATGGAGCTACAGCAGACAAAAACAAGAATAGATGGTCCTATGTATCCCTGAGCACAGAAAATATGGTGGCCTGCAGCCCACAGAAGGACACGTTCCGAGGCAAAGACAAAGTGAGGGTTTATTTTTTTTTCAGCATGTTTATCTTGTGTACATACATGTTGGCACCACAATGCTGTGATAACATGGGAGGAACAGGATAGACAGGGAAGAAAAAAACGGGGTTTTCACCTTGTTCATACTTCTGCAAAGTTCACTTGGGATAATGCAGACCATAGGGCTTTATAAATCATAAACTCTCTAAAGATTACATGTGAGGCAGATAGATGTAATCACGCAATAAACAGACAGACATATATATATCATGTTAAGTTATATATGAATAAAAGAAGTTATTAGTATCCCTACAAGTGACTGTACATATTTGAACAGGAAATGTGTCTCTCAGTCATATAACAAAAAAAGTCCAATCCAAATAATTAACATGTGTAGACATAAAACAAATTAGAACATAATAAATTTAATATACTTAATAAATTTAAAGCTATTCTTCATCAAATCTGCCTTATGCATTACATTATAAAACCCTAGTAGTTAAGTAAATATGTAAAAAATATTATGAGGTTTTTGAACGTGCATTGTAAATCAGAGAAAAACTTTACTAACCATTTTGCTCACCTCCTTCCTCCTCTTCTTCCTCAAAGTTAGTTTTTAAAACTAAAGGATGACGAATGGGCCGTGATAGATTCTCTTGAGGTTTCAAGGGTTCTTGACTGTGAGCCAGGGGTGGAGTTCCGTCCTGAATTTCCTTTTGTAGTGCACTATCTACAGAGAAAATGCAACACTGCAGTCTCATCGAAATATTCAATGATCAGCCATTGTCCTGATTCACTGTGTGTTTATGAAAAAATTATTTAACATACGAAATATCAACATTTTGCCTATAAGGCATGGAAAAATATGCTAATTCATAGACGTTACATAGTAATTATAGCCATGACTTAGTATATCACACTTTTAGTATAAATGCAAACTGATCACAAGCAGTATTGCATTCTTACATTAGATCTGCAGGATAAAAATATAACAACTGATCACATTATGACAAATTATCAAAGTCAAGCTCATCTATAAGGGATAGTTTATGATGGCAGACTTTATGTATCCAAAAAAGGGAAAAAATCCAGTGGTTCTCGTTTTCTGTGGTTGGGGGTAATCATTTGGAAGTGAGAAAAATCATTCTATCAGATTTCTCTACTGAGTAAACAGGAGTTAGACTGGCCAAAGCTCTAGGTCATATTGAAATATTCTGTAACCTCCAAAACTCACCAGTAAATAATAGAAGTGGCTAGTGAACACATGTATCTTCTCTCATTCCTAATTCAACTTCCTTTGTTTTCTGAATCAATATTTACCTAATCTGGCTAATTATCAGAATCAACTAAAGAAATCTTTCAAATCATCTTTGGGGCTCTGCTTTCTAAACTTCTGTTTCAGTAGGTCTGGATGAAAGCCTGGAGATCTGATACTATGGTTTAAATGTCCCAGGTAATTACAAAGCAGCCACGTTTGGAAACCACTGCCCGAAATCGATGATCACCTAACTGTGGTCCTGGGCCATGGGAAGCCTTTCAGTGAATATTCCATCCCAACAACTTGAAAACAATCAACCCTATTCCATATCCTCAATTTCCACTTCCATTTTAACCTTAACATTGGTTTGTCTAAGAATACGCCTGAGTTCACAATAGCCTTTCTCCTCTTTGCAAAATAAAAGCGTACTTTCACTGAAGGCAACCCTTACTGTAGCACATTGCCCAAAGAGAAATCCTCCTTTAGTGATTAATCAAACTACTATGAACCCATAGAGCTTTCTCCATTGCCTTAACTTGTACACATTTTTACCAGGAGAAAATCATTATGCGGTAGGCAAACTAATGCCCCCGACCAAAGATATCCATAACCTGTGACGGCAGATAGAACTAAGACTGCTAATTAGACTACCTTAAAATTGGCAGATTATCCTGGATTATTTAGGTGGACCCAAGGTAATCAAAAGGTCTTTAAAAGTGGAAGAGAGATGCAGAGGAAGAGAGCCAGTGCAGCGTTACAAAGACTTGACTATTCGTTGCTGACTTTGAAGAAGGAAGAAGGGGGACACGAACCAAGATGAATACAAAAGACCTGTATACAATGGAAAAGCCACGGAAACATTCTCTGTCAGAGTTCCTAAGATAAACGCAGCACTGAAGACACCTTGCTTTTAATCCAGAGAGATCTGCATCAAATTTCTAAACTATGAAACTACAAAATCATAAACTTGAGTTGCTGAAGCCACTTGGTCGGTGGTAGTTTGCATTGGGTAGTTTTGTACAGTGAGTGCTGTTGATGTCCATGTTGGAAGTGCTGATTTCAAATGCACGGTAGTTGTTAAAATTTCTTGTTGAAAATTTTTGCTTCTTTCATTTCTGGACCATTGTTAAAGCACATGTCACTGTTAAGGGAAAGTCTAATGACATCAATGAAAAGAGAGCACTAGTAAAAACTCTAAAGTAAAAACATGACTTGAAAGCTTCTTAGCTATTCTCCATATACAGGGTCTGGCAGAAATAAATCCTGCTTGAGTGTGGTTGGTAGGGTAATAATATGGGTGTAATAACTTATAGTTTTAACTTGAACATTTCACCTAAAATGTCATACAGTGTGCTTGAGTGTGATTTGTTGTAATTCAAAACTACATGCTTATGATTTTGTAATGAAAGGTTTTGTAAAAAGGGGCATTATTTGTGCCAGACCCTGTATATTCCCAAGACTTGGCATTAGCTGCAAAGAAAAGCATCATTGAACATTCAAAACAATAAATGTTAGAGTTACATTTTTAACAGTTTTATTGAGCTGCAATTCACATACTATACAATTCACCCATTTAAGTGTACAATTCAGTGGTTTTTAGTATATTCACAAAGTTATACAACTATCACCATGATCAATTTTAAGACATTTGATCACTCCTGAAATAGAAACCTATACCCATTAACAGTCATCCCTCATAAATTCCTAATGTTCCCAGGCCTACACAAGCAAATATACTTTCTGTTTCTATGGATTTGCCTCTTCTGGATATTTCACATAAATGGAAATGTGGTCTTTTGTACATGACTTATTCCGCTTACCAGTGTTATCAAGGTTTATCCATGCTGTCAAAGAATAGACACTTTGGTTGTTTCCACTGTTTTAGGCCTCTATAAATAATGTTGGCATGAACACTTAAGTAGGAGTTTTTGTGAGGATATGTGTGTTCACATCTCTTGGGTACTTGAGGTCTGCCCAGAAAGAATCCAGCCATTGTTAATATAATAAGAATGGTTTGCACGACTTTGACATAACCTGGTAGCCAAGGAGAGTGGACTGGAATGTGCATGTGTGAACAATGATGACTTCACTGTACTAGTCAGTGAAGGCAGTAGATGCCATTGAGTGAGCCTGTGTACTGTGTGGCCGTAGTATTGAAAATGACTGAGCAAGTAGAGCAACAAATCTGCATGAAATTTTGTGTTAAGCTTGGACATTCCTCCATGGAAACTGTTCGTATGATTCAGAAGGCCACAGCTGTGGGCTACTGTTGATTGTCAGCTTCACGATGACAATGCATCTACTCATGCATCACGCCTCGTGCAGAGTTTTTTGGCAAAACATTAAATCACCCAGTGCCTCAGACTCCTACAGCCCAGATTTGGCACCCTGCAACTTCTGGCTTTTCCCAAGTCTAAACTCACCTTTGAAAGAGAAGAGATTTCAGACTGTCGATGAGATCCAGGGAAATACGACAGGGCTGCTGATGGAGATTGGGAGAACTGTGTGAGGCCCCAAGGTGCTTGTTTTGAAGGGACTGAGGCATCATTGTCTTGTGTACAATGTTTCCTGTATTTTATATCTTCTTCAATAAATGTCTCTATTTTTTATATTATATGGCTGGATGACTTCTGGACAGACCTCCTATCTAGGAGTGCAATAGCTGAGACATGTGGTGACTCTATGTTTAACCTTTTGCTCCAGACTGGTTTCCAAAGCAATTAGTGCAATTTTATATACCTATCTGTAATGCATGAAGATTCCAATTTCTGCACATCCTTGTCAATTATTTTTATCTTTCTTATTTAGCCATCCTAGTGGGTGTGAAGTGGTATCACACTGAGCTTTTAATGTATATTTATCTAATGGTTATAATTGAAAAGCATCTTTTTATGAGTTGACGGTCCATTTGTATATCTTTGAGAAATGTTTATTCAGATTCTTTGCCTACTTTTGCAATAGAATTGTCTTTATGTTATTGAGTTGTAAGATGTTTTAATATATTCTAAATATAAGTCTTTAATCAGATGTGATTTGCAAATATTTTCTCTTATTCTGTGGACAGTCTTTTCACTTTCTTGATGGTGTTCTTAGAAACACAAAAGTTTCTAATTTTGATGAAATTCAGTCTATTTGTTCTTCGGATATGTGTTTGCATAACCTAAAATTTCTTATAAGAATTTTATAATTTTAGCTCTTACATTTAAATCTGCAGTATATTTTAAGTTAATTTTTTGGGGAATGTAAAGAATGAGTTCAAATTAATATTTTTTATGTGGCCACCCATTTATCTCAGCACTATTGGTTGAAAATATTATTTTTCCCCCTATCAAATGGTCCATGCACCTTTGTTAAAAAACAATTGACCACAAATTGATTTATGTAAAGTTTAATTCAGGTCTGCCAATTTCATCCCATTGATCTACATATCTACATTTTATGTATCATATGGTCTTGATTACTGCAGCTTTGTAGTACTTTCTAGCTTTTGAAATCATTAAGTGTGAGTTCTATAATGTTTTCCTTTATTTTCCAGGTTGTTTTCACTATTCTAGGTCCCTTGAATTTCCATATACATTTTAGAATCAGCTTGTCAATTTCTATATATAAGTCAATTGAGTTTTTAATAAGGGTGGCATTGAATCTATAGATTAATTTGGGGAGTATTGCCATATTAACAATAAAGCCAACACATAAACTTTGGTTAGTATTTAATTTTTAAAGTTTCATAATTACTTTCAACAATGTTTGTAATTTTGAATATAATTTTTGCACTTCTTTAGTTAAATTGATTCAAAATATTTTATTTTTATGGTATTGTAAGTGGATTTTTCACTTTATCTTCAGTTTATGTATTGCTCATATATATAAATGCAATCAATTATTTTATGTTAATCCTTTACTGTGCAACTTACAGAATTTTCTAAATAGGACTTCCAGCCAAGATGGGGGCTTAGCTAGATACACTTTGTCTTCTCACACACCCAAAAGAAGAACAACAAATTTATAAACAAAAAATAACCAGAACTGCCAGAAAATCAATCTGTACGGAAGTCTGACAACCAAGGAGTTAAAAAGGAAACATTTATCCAGACCAGTAGGAGGGGTGAAGATGGGTAGGCTGGCAGAGAGGATGTATGGCAAGGTGGCAGCTGGCAGACCAGGCAGGCCCATGTTTTCATGGGGATAAACCATGAGGAACAACTGGGGAGAAAGACAAACCACGCAACCCAGGGTTTCAGCATGGAGAAATAAAGTCTCCAAACCTCTGGCTATAAAAACCTGTGGGGGTTGCAGCAGCGGGATAGATTCCCAGCCTCACAGGAGTTTGTCGGAGAGACCCATAGGGTTCTAGAATGTACACAAACCTACCTACCCAGGAATCATCCCAGAAGGGCCCAATTTCCTTGTGGGTAGTGACTGAAAGCTGGCTGAGAGCTGAGAAAGTGGCAGTGTTCCCTCTCTGACCCCTCCCCCACATACAATGCCACAATGCAGCCAAGTGAGTTGTCACACCCTGGGTGCACCCCTTACAACTAACAGGCCAACAAAAAATATGGCCCGAATGAAAGAATGGATCAAAATTCCCAAAATAGAACTAAGTGATGAAGAGATAACCAACCTATCAGATGCAGAGTTCAAAACACTGGTAATCAGTACACTCACAGAGATGGCTGAATATAGTCACAAAATAGAGGAAAAAGTGAAGGCTACGCAGAGTGAAACAAAGAAAAATATACAGGGAACCAACAGTGAAGGGAAGGAAACTTGGACTCAAATCAATGATTTGGAACAGAAGGAAGAAATAAACATTTAACCAGAATAGAATGAAGAAACAAGAATACAAAAAAGTGAGGAGATATTTATGAACCTCCAGGACAACTTTAAATGTTCCAACATCCGATTCATAGAAGTGCCAGAAGGAGAAGATGAAGAGCAAGAAATTGAACATTTATTTGAAAAATTAATGAAAGAGAACTTCCCCAATGTGGCAAAGGAAAGAGACTCCAGGGAACTCCAGGAAGCCCAGAGAGTCCCAAAGAAGTTGGACCCAAAGAAGCACACACCAAGGCACATTGTAATTACATTACCCAAGATTAAAGATAAGTAGAGAATCTTAAAAGCAGCAAGAGAATAGGAGATAGTTACCTACAAAGGAGTTCCCATAAGACTGTCAGCTGATTTCTCAAAAGAAACCTTACAGGCAAGAAGGGGCTTGAAAGAAATATTCAAAGTCATGAAAGGCAAGGACCTACATCCAAGATTACTCTATCCAGCAAAGCTATCACTTAGAATGAAAGGGCAGATCAAGTGCTTCCCAGATAAAATCAAGTTCAAGGAGTTCATCATCACCAAGCCCTTATTATATGAAATGTTAAGGGAACATATCTAAGAAAAAGAAGATAAAAAATATGAACAGTAAAATGACAACAAACTCACAACTATCAACAACTGAACCTAAAACGAAAACAAAAAACAAACTAAGCAAACAGCTAGAACAGGAACTGAATCACAGAAATGGAGATCACATGGAGGATTATCAGGGGGAGGGAGAGGAGGGAGAATGGGGGAAAAGGTACAGGGAATAAGAAGCATAAATGGTAGATACAAAATAGACAGGGGGAGGTTAAGAATAGTAGGGGAAATGTGGAAGCCGAAGAACTTACATGTACGACCCATGGACATGAACTAAGGGGGGGCAATAGTGGTTGGATGTGGGGTTCAGGGCAGAGGGGAGTAAAGGGGAGGGAAAAAATGGGACAACTGTAATAGCATAATCAATAAAATATATTTTAAAAAGTTATACAAAATAATAATAATAATAAGATAATGCTTAATATAAGAGATTACTTGAAAACACTAAATATGAAATATTCCCATTTCTGATAACCCTACTTCATTTTTAATAACTGTAATTAAAATTTCAGTTAATATTGTCCCAGAAAGCAAGTCTGTAGACATCTCAGACATAATTAACAGATGTTAGGAGTAGAGGACTGATATTTGCGTACCTGCCTTTACTTTTTAGCACTTTTAGAAGCTCTTTTGCATCACAAATGAGAAGAGACACACTGTCCAGTCAGGATGAAGAGTCGCCCATTTAAATACAAATTGTTTCAAGAGTCAACATTGGGCCATTGCATTTACTCAACACCTCTTCTCCTCCCCCAGAGAGGAAGGAACTGAGTTAAACAATGTTTCTCTCTTATAATCATTCACAATTAATTGTCTTACTCTGTCTTGATCTCCCCCCTCACACACACACACCAAAAATTAGTCTTTTACTGATGCATATATTCAAGTCAAATTGTTTATTAACCTATTTTTAAAAGTCATTTATTAGTCAATGATTTTTCAAGACTTAGAATAAAAAGGTCATGTACACATATTCGCTTAGGCAAGATCTTCTAAAATGAGCTGGTGCAAAGTTTATTTAAAGTGTCCACAGAGTCACCCAAGGCATCTATAAGACAGTGATGGAGAATAAGGAGAATCAAATATCCCATTCAATTGTTCATTATAGAACAATTGCTTCAATGTGTCAGCTACTGTGTTTTGAACAAATTCTCCCCTAGCAAAATTTAGGGGTTCATTAAGAAGAACAGTTATTCTGAGTAAACCAACTTCTAACGTGTATCATGGGAGAAGGATAAAGTACTTACCATGCTTGCAAAGAAAATATAAAATGTACTCAGAAATGCCTACCTAATTTTTATAATCAGAGCAAATATCAACTGATTTCTGTTTTCTTCACATAATTTAACTGAGCTGGGTAAGTCCCAAGCACTCTCATGTGGTTTAGCAGCTATTTGCTTTTGAACTTGGAGACGGTGACCAGAGGGATTAGGCCAACCTCTAAAATGTCTGGTTAATGTCTAAAATGTCGGTTTTAACAACATCTAAGTGAAGTCTCTTTCAAAAGAGTCCGAATCTTTTTTAATTTGCTAGCAGATTAAAGTCTAAACTGGAAAACTGAGTATATCCTCAGACAAAAAAAAAAAAAAGGTAGGTCTCTTGATAATTGCAGTTTGTGTTTAAAGGTAACGTACAACGGCAAATCAACCAACGAAAAATCGCTTCTGGCAAGCGCCTCATTCTGGAAGAGCATAGCTGGCTACTTAGATAGCATTGCTGTGGTTGGACTCGCCCACTTAACACGGACCACATGGTGGGTCTTAATTCCTTGATGAGAGGCCTTAGAAATTATCATAGGCTGCACTTTTTAATGTCTAAATTTTATCTTATTTTAACCTGACAGACAAAATTACTCCTACATCGCACAATGCAATGTGAATTGATAGTTTGCTACCAAAGAATTGTCATAATCCCACCTGAATATATCAATCACATGAACTTATTGAAACACAAAAAGGAAGACTTCAATAAATGTACAGTTTTATACAGTAATCTTTGTCTAAGGTGAGAAAATTTATGGTCCCAGTTTTGGTTGACATGGACCTTGGTGGGTAGGTGTTCCTGGAAATATCACAGGAAATATTAGGTCTACAAAAGATCAAATTAGAATTTCTGAAGTACTGAAATGTTTCCAAAATGAATAGGCAACATGGTAGTTCAACATGTAATTTAACTGAGCTTGGTAATTCCTACAGTCTAGAAACTGAATATGCTTTCCTAGAGCACAGAAATGTGTCTGGGCAGAGGGAAAAATAGTTGCCTGTTTAACACAAATACATGGATAGGCAAAAGTAAGTATACAGAAATAAATACTACAATAACTTAGTACATGATAAAATAAGAATAAGCTCTGTGTTTTGCAGATTCACAACTGTAAATCTATTTTTGCCAACCTCTGTACATACGGTTCGAAACTTTCTAGGATACAGTGGCAACTATGTGAAAGGTAATGCTGCATTCCTAGTTTAGGTGCTTGGGATTCATCAGTGAACCAAAGATAGATACCTACTCCTATGGAACATTCATTCTAAAGAGAAAAGTCAGACAATGAACAATAAGTGTAGAAAACAAAAAAGTTACATTGTATCTAAGAAAATTATAAGGGATATGGCAAAAAGGAGGTACAGAAAGGCCAGGAAGATAAGAAATGTGTAGGAAGTAAGCGCGAAGGCCGATTACTTTTCAAAAGAGTGTTCCGAATACACCTCATTAAAAGAAGAGGTAAAGGAATTAGCCATGAAGATATTGAGAGAAGTGGGTTTTGTGTAAGAACTCTAAAGTGGAGCGTGCTAACTTGCCCTAGGAGTAGCAAGGAAACTAGCGTGGCTCGAGCAGAGAGCAGAGCGAGCAAGCAGAAGAGTAGTAGGAGATAAATTCAGAGAGGTAACAGAGCACCAGATCAGCTAGTCCTTTAGCCTCCATAAAAATCCCCAAAGCATGGAATTCAGAGAGCTTCTCGGTTGGTGAACATATCCATGTACCAGGAAGGTGGCACACCCCAAGTCCACAGAAACAGAAGTTCCTGCGCTCCAGCCCTTCCAGACCTTTCCCTATGTATCTCTTCACCTGACTGTTCATCTGTATCCTCTGTAGTATCTTTTTATATAATAAACTGGAAAACATAAGTAAGGGTTTCAGAGTTCTGTGAGCCATTCTAGCACGATTCAATTCAATAAGCAAAATCATGGGAACCTCAAATTGTAGCCAAGTTAGTTGTGAGGAACCTGGGGACCCGCTACTTGGAATTGCTATCTAAAGAAGGAGGCAGTCATTTGGGATTTAGCTTGTTAACGCCTGTGGGGTCTTTCCAAATGTCAGAATAAAACTGACTTGGCCGACCCCTGTCTGGTGTCACAGAGAATGTTTGGTGTGAGTTGTGAGTGTGGTAGTAGTGTAAGAGTAAGGGAGAAACACATAAGAGCATTTTGTTTTCCTAGACAAACTGATATAAAAGAGGAATAAAGGGCAGAATGGAGTAAGTCCTGGTGAATTCAAAACAGATAAGCGGGCACGATGAGGTTGTGTTGGAGGGTAAAGTGAGTGTGTGTGGCTCCCTCTTGTCCCTGTTAGCTAGAAGAAAGGAGGTTTGAGGAAGTGGGGAATTAGCATCCTATGACCACAGCTTACTCCCTTTCACAGTGGAGGCAGAGTGCCCTAGGGGAAGGGTTTGGTCCCAGAGCATGAATCGAGCTTATACTGCACTAAGTGGGGGAAAAGCTTACTCAAAGAGTCAGGCTCAGCAGGACACTTGATGATGAAATTGAGAATTCTAGAAAAGCCATGTTATATTTGACCCCATGATTGTCTGTTTAGTAGATGATATAAGAACATATATCCTTACGATACTTAGCCCAGAGAATGTCTTATAGTTGGTAGCCAAATAATTGTCAGTTACACATTCTGCCCTTTCTTTGTCCAGCCACACAGCCTTTGTTTCCTGCTATCCTGAAAGAGCTGGTTTGAAAGATAGTAATTTATCCATAGACCATTGGGAAGCAAACTAGATATACACTAGATATAAAGAATTTAGTAAAATGTTCCTCATGAAATGAAATCATGCTAAATGTATACAAATGGGGTCAAGTTAATCACTTAGTAGGTGCAAAAAGTTCATGCCAGTGGATTACCTTTCAGTAGTCATCTACCCGACCCCATTTGTCTCTCTGTACATCCAATTTTACTGAGCAACCGGGCTCAGTAAATACTGTGCAAAGCATTTGTGCGGGAACTAGTCATGATCCCCATCCTCACAACGTTTACAGTTTAGTGAGGAAGAGAAACACTGATCAAGCTATTACATGTGTGATGAATATTATGAGGTCGGAATTTTCCAGAAGAATATAATAAGGGGACCTCACGCTTAGTGATCCATTTGCCAAGGATTATCTGAAGTCAAATTTTCCGGTCGCAAGATCTGATACCCTGTAGGCTTATTTCTGGAACTACTATTCCATCAGGAAAAATATTCCATAGCCGGAGAGTGAAATGACTACAACATCAGGGAAATCTGACGTCTCCTAGTTTCTTAAGCAAGGTTCTTGACGTTCACGGTTTTAGGCTATGGTGTCTTCTGAATCTTCCCCCATCCCCCAAATGTAGTGTGAAGTTCAAGCATATAGTCGACTCTCAGTATCATTTAGCTGGATTGAATTGTGCCATAGCTTTTGCAGGAGTGGGATCACATTTTCTCTACCACTTTAGTCTTAGGAAGAACCCCACATATAGCTCTCTTCTGGAAACCAGTGTGCAGAGCAGAGCACGCCCTTGCTCTCCCTACCTATGAGATTTGTGTCTGCACGTTCAAAGGGGCAACGGTGAGGCTAGGACCTCTGAGCTCGGCCCCAGTTGTGTGATGCTTTGCAGGGAGACAGTTTCCTTCTACTAGTGAGGTCAGCAGTCATCCTACTTCTCTGGTGAGTAAAATCCACTGTAGATACACAGAGTTAGAGAAAGTTTAACTTGTTCTTTGTTCACTTACTTTATCTTGTTAGCTACTTGATGGCTCATTTTAAATTTTATCTCATGATTCTTGATAGAATCCTCCCAAGTCATCCATTAGCTATTAAACCATATTAAACCATATTACTCACTGTGCCATACTTAATGTGTTATTCTATGCTGCTACTCCAAAACCAGATTATAATATGGTATGTTCATGTTATTCAAAATATACTCACTGCTACTTGGTGGCAAAAACAATCCATTGATATTTCGAGGTTTGCTGTGATAAAAGATACAACTGATCTTCACGCAACCAAGAGGTTGAGTTTCCCAGAAGCATGAAATACTGCAGTTTTGCTAGACAAGGGAGGCGGGAGACATGTAATGATCAGATGTCATAATAAATGCCATGTGCTACAACACAACCCAAAGTGAGAACATTTATTGTAATTAGTGGTTCAGGATTCTGTGTGTGTTTCCTGGTTTTCAATGTTTTTAAGCTCTGCTGTTTATAAGATGCAATGATTATTCCTAAAACACACTCCTCCGTTTTTCTAAGATTTTAAATTGAGCAAAGTGCACAATGCCTAAAATTCAGTAGTAGAAAAAATGTTTTCTCTATTGTTTTAGAATAGTTCAATGTTACTGAAGGGAGACCATTTTAACAAACATAATGATGTTGAATCATTCTACCTGCATTTCCATGTGTCTAAATCTGCAAAGTGGATCTAAACATTTGCCCTCTCTCCATAATGAGCACACAGTGTCACTGCCAAGGGCCTTTTTACAGTGTCGGAATCGGCACTGGGAACCCTGAAAGAAAGAAGTAAACAGTGTAGAAAACTCAACACATTAACATTAATGTTCCACAACAATAAGTTGCTAACTAATTAAAGAAAATATGAGATCAAATTAGAATTTTAAAATACCACAAACAGAAGGCCACAAGTTTAAATTTTAACAAATTAGTATATTTTCAGTGAGAGATTTACAACATACTCTAATTAAATAGTTCCTGTCACAAGTCATTGACCAAATGTTATTTTTTATTATCATTTAATCCATATGGTTCACTCAGGATAAATATATGAGACCAGTGATACTTTTGATCGTAAGCCAATGACAGAACTGCTTCTCTTTCAGAAGTCAGATTTTTTTTTTTCCAAGTCATATTCTACTTGTAGAGATGATCTGTATTACTCAATCTTTTTTACGGAATAATGCTTTCTTAGTCTACAAAGATAATGTGTGTTTATGTAAGGAAAGTGAATGGAGCTTGAACTTCAAATTATTATGAAATTTTAAGTAATTATCATGTTATGTTACATTAAATATGCTTTACGCCCTTGATCTAGAAAGATAAAACAATTGTGCCAATACAAATACACACCAACATCTTTATACCAACAAAAGCAAAAGCAGACGTGGATTATTTTAATGGGCTGCTATAACCTTTTTTATTCTTTGTCTTTTACACTTGGATCCAGGGTGGAAAAACTGTAAGATTTTTAGGCAGAGAGGTAGGTAACACACAATAAAAACAGACCATTAAGTTCTTCCTCATTTTGGCACATCCCATTCGTTTCCTGTCTTTGACCACCCACTTAGTCCTGTCTTCACACCCTACCCCTTTTAAAAGTAGATCTTTTAAAACAGTACAAGGTACTCATAGTACAAGGTAGTGGGAAGAGATAGATAAACTGGTATTTGAACTACTGACTCGATTACTGGTCCACAGTCATCGTCAATACGCTACTCCCCACCATTAGGCATCGGCCTCCTCATGGGCAAAAGGGGAATAATATGACCCCCTTACAGACGGCGGTAAAAATTATGTGAGATATAGTGTCATGATTGTAACTGTTATTTCTATTTATTTATTTAATTATTAATTGAATTTTCTACCTTATCAGTCACTGTGTTAAGTATTTGCAGATACTACTAGCAGTGAAACAGACAAAACTCTCTGCCCACATAGAACATAAATTCTATTATTTTTCATCCCAGGGTTTAATCATAAAGTAACAGGCAATAGAAGCAAATCTAATTCTAATGGTCAAAGAGGTTGATTCCATTCAGGTTTCTTAGCAGGGATGAAATACCTTAAACTAGACACGTCCTGTCTTTCACCAGGTTCATTCTGGCATTAACAGGAAGCTCCGAACACTGAGTTTCTACATTTATTTGGTTTCATTGTGATCTATTAATCCTAATCTCTTAGATTAACACTTTTTTCCATTTAACTTTATAAACCTAATTCATATCTGGCTAACTTGTTTATATTAGTCCTTTTCACTCCTCTATGATATTAAATGTTTGTTGTACTCAGATTTTTGACAGATGAAAATTCATAACCTGGGTTAATGAATTTCAAATAGGGAATCAATTTGATTTTAAACTAAGTTTGATAATGACCTGGATTTATTTGAATTTATATGACTAAAATAACATTAACCAAAACAGTATGATATATCATACAATGTTTCATATTAGTACTTTGATATCTCAAACAATCATAATAGAGGCGAAAGTGCCACACGAAGATGAAAAAAAGCCATTGGCATGTAACTGGCATAAATAAGGGTACTTTAAAACAAACATTTTAAATTATCACAGATTCTCCCAGAGATATTCAATATAGCAAAAATACAAGGTGAGCTTTTACTTCAGATTTCAAATACATAAGATATTTTATGTAAAATTAGTAAATTTGGTTCAGCAATAGAAATTATTGCCATATTGTCCTTCATTCTAAAAAGATTTAACATGTGAAGTACTATAAATTGTATAATATTTACCTTTATGCATGTGGAATTAAAAAAGAAATAGCAGTCATTCCCAACTTCTGCCATTTTCAACTCTTGTGCTGCTAATCCAATGTTTTTTTAATAAAAATTGTAGAAACACAAATATAAGAACTATCAGTGTATAAGGGGGAAAAAGACTTTCTTTTCCACAGTCTGTCAGGCTATCAGTAGCATTCCTTTAAAACTGACCTCCTGTTGACAGTATATTACACAATAGGTAATTCTTAAAGAAATTTAAATTAGAAGATACCTTCTCTAGCTTTCCAGAAATGTTGTAAGTGGTTGCTAGTAAGCACACAAACTCAACCTTCCAGAATTTTCCTCATTGTTACCAAATCCATTGTTTGCTCATCATAAATGACCTCACATGTAACTGTAAGTTAGTTTACTTAGTCAATTCTGTGCAGTACTTCTCTTAATCAATGCTAGTATATTAACCAAAAATGACTAGTCAAAGTAAAATAATATATTTTCTTTCAATGTTCTGATTGAATATGCATGTAAACTAGTTCATAATTTCATAACTTAAAATTATTAAGTATTTCACAATTAAATGGCTAGTTTCTAAACCTTATTTCTTCTACATAAGGTTTGAAAACAAAATTAAAATTTTAAATAGGTAAATATATAATCTATGTTTCAAGATAAAAAATTATTAAATTAGGTACTCACTGATGTCCACTGACTTGTAAAAAAACATCATTCAGATTTCAATATTTTAATCGAAACTTGAAAATTAGATTACTTATTCATCTTGTAGCTATATTCCATCCATTCATTGTTCATCCATCATAAAATGAGGAAGAGCTTCTTCCTAAAGCAGAAAGCTTTCAGAGTGCTTGCAAATTTTGAATATTTGTTGAAAGCAAAATGATGTACTCTGATTTCCAGAATAAGACATTTCAGTCAGCAGCTGAGTTCTTCATCTTAGTATCTTTACTAAAAGTAGTAGAACCTAGCAGAAATTAACAAAAATATTCACATGAGGTGACTTTGAAGGTGTCCTAGAGATGACAGATTGCACTAGATCAAAATGGACTTTTAAATTGCAATGTACTCTTAATTGGAAACTTAAAAGATCAAGAGATATGGATTCCGATTTTTGTCTAAGTAAAACAGACTAACTTGGTATGAACTTGTTGAATACAATGCTTTGGGGTAAAAATCTAGGAAATAAAACAAAAAACTAATATTTAGAAAAAAGTTGTTTGCCTATGACTATAAATAAGAGAATAGAATGAAGTAGGCAATATTAAAAGTAAATGAAAAAGTAGAGAATAAATATTTGGCTGTACCCTTTAATATATTAGTAGAAATTTATGGAAAAATCTAATACCTTGCCTTTTATTTTGCCCTACTAACTCTACAACAAAGTATCCATCTTAGGCACATAGGTTACTGGGAAAAACACCCCTAAGCAATATATGTAACTAGTCTTTACATCCAGGTAAACTCCCTCTCCACCTATGAAGTTTTAGCTCTATTGGACTATTTCCAAATACTGTTACCAAACATCATTATTGCATGATTATATATAATTCCCTGATTAAAGCCATTGTGAAAAATCCATGTTTTACGTTTGGAAAAGGAAGAAGTAATGTTTTTACCTCTTGAAGTGCATCATGAACAACTACATTTTAATAAATAGCAAAAACAGGTTGAACTAAAATGGAGATTTTTTGTTTTGCTTGTTTTTTGCAAAGAACAGTAAATAAATCTATATATTTTGGTAGTCTTTATAATACCTGGCGCTCTAATCTCTCTCTTTCTTCTCTTCTTTTCTTTTTCTCCCGCCCCCCCCCCCTTTTCCTTATTCATGTCTTTCCTGTTGTAAAATTCATTCTTGTCTTCCGGGGGTAAGCTATGACCATACCATGCGTATTTTTATTCCTAGTAATAGAGATGGGAAATTTGCCTCTGCAGCTGGGGATAGGCCCCGAAATTCTGTAAATATTTTGTGTTGGCCACCACACTGTGTCTTTCAATGTAGATGCATGCTAGCACACTAACACATCAGTCAGAGAAGACAGTCTCTTCCAGTGTGTAATTAAATAACACCACTTTAAGTGTGGGGGCTGGTAGAAACCCCCTGATGGCTCTACAGGTTTATGAGGATCAGGCAAAACTGCTGGCTACTACACATCCACATAGGAGTCCAGTTTATAACCCTGGATTGGTCCTTTGGCTCTCTGACTTGGACTTCTGTTTCTACCGGTGCCTTTGCTCCAGGCACCAATGAACACAAGCACTGGAAATAGTCAGTGGTTTCTTGACGAATGGTTTGCCTTACTGCTACTATTCAAAAAATCAAGTGGAATGTTTTTTAAGATAAGCCTTTCCCCCAAATGATAGAATGTTAGACTTAGAAGATTCTGTGGCAGTTTGGGAAATGGCAGTTGATAGCTGGGAGGGTTATTTAATTGTTGTCCCCTTGAGACTCATGAAAAAAGCTGCTTTTTAGAATTCCTTTGGAGGAACAAAAAAAGTAACTATTTCTTGACTATAAAATGCTAAGAAGGTTCTGGTCCCAAGATCTTGCAGCCAGCATCAGGTGAAGCCCTCACCCAACCCCCTTAATTTTTTTCTTGCCATGTTGTGTTTTCCTATAAGAAAATCAAAGATAGCAGAAGAGAAAGTAAATAATTTGAAATGACAAATCTCTTCTTTCCTCCCTCCCCTCTGAACCTAGCAATCAAAAAACTGAACTAGTTGTTGTTAGGGATATTTCATTCTTTGGGAACTCCCTTATATGTAGATAGTCTAATGAGACACAGTTGTTTACTTTTCCAATGGCTAAGTCAGGAAAATGCTGAACAGTATAATACTTGCAGATAAGACAATTATAGAAATGAGACCTACATCTTATCAAAGCACATAAAAAATGTCTGTAGTCAAAACTCCCTTATTGAGAGATTACTAGGTTCAATGAGATAGAAAGGCTATCACTAAATATTTAAATTTTTATTTTATTCAGTCATTGACTGTCTTATCACTACCCTCCTCTATTCTTTTGAGAAATAAAGCTGTTTCAGTTCTGCAGTTGACTGAGTACAACTACTCCAGCCATTTGGACTCTGTTGGATCTCATATTTGAGATAAACGAGATTCCTATGAAAAAACTTGAGATCGTAAACCTGGTTATAGGTATTTGTGCGGTTTTGGATTAGTTTAAGGCTGACCTTTGCACTTACTCCTTAAATAAAATCAGAACCAATTTCGACTACATTATGGTTCCCAATGAGGGGTAATCCAAATGATTACTATTTTGTCCCAGGTGTTTTAATTATAGCGTTTCCTAACGTTCTTACCGGGAAATCAGTTTTCATTCTACCTTAGGATGGTTCGGGATGTTTCTAAACTTCTGCAGTACTTCCCTAGGGACTTATTAAAGAGAACAGGCAATAGGTTTCATGAGAATGGTGCTAAATCGCCATTGAAATAATTCGTTACTTATAACAATGCTATTTAATTATCGTAGATATCATCGTTGAACGTAGTTAAGTACTAACTCCCCCAAAACGGATCTTTGTTTTTTCAAAGTCATTAGAAGCGGGAGAAGCCCGCGGGAGAGCACGTGGAGATTGTCGGATTCCAAACTACAACTCCCAGAAGGCATAGGGGCAAGGTACGCTTCTGGGCGTACTGCGCAGCCCCACGCTCAGTGTTGTAGGACGTAGCGCTGCCGCCGTGCCTGAGCGTGGAAGTGTGCGTGACTAGAGTGCGACGGCTGACTCTTCCCTCTGCCAGGACCGGGCTGTGTTCTGAAGTCAGCTTTGCATTCGCACTACCTGTCCTGCTCACGATGAAGCGCCTGGGCTCTGTGCAGCGCAAAATACCGTGTGTGTTTGTGACGGAAGTGAAAGAGGAGCTCTCCACCAAAAGGGAGCATCAGGTAGCAGGGAGTGGTCTTGTGTGGGCTTCTCGTGGCGCTGGCTCCGTTTCAAGCTGGCGAGGGTACGCGGGCGCGTCGTAGCTGCTGTGTAGCTTTTTGCAGGTTTTGCTGGGGAGGTGGAGGGTAGGGGTGTCATACGACCTGAGCTCCATCCAGGTTCTTGTACCTTCTCAGTTACAAGGGAGGAAATCCACAACAGGATTTTTCTGGTCAGGCTATTCAAACTTTTGTTCGCGTGGATATTGAAAACCACATCTTAAATAATACTGCTTTCTTCGCATGTTACTGCTTTTGGGGAAAACCCCTTAAGTATTATATTTCCATAATCATCGCAATTCAAGCCTTCTTTTCAAGGGAATGGTGACAAAAAAAAAAAAAATAGAAAAGAAGGTGGTGACAAAGTGGAGTTTTTCCGAAGACTTGCTTTACCTGTTCTAACTAGCCTAATTTGGTTTCAGAACTCTGATACCAGTAATTTTAAGGTTTTCTATTCTCTTGGCACCGAGTTTTACACCTAGAGGGTCATTAGTATAAACCCTGGTGAATAAGGTTAGTAATCTGTGACAGGATAATTCTTTAAGATATAGCAAAGCCCTGCGTAGTAGAGTCCCCAGTTGTCAGTCGGGTGCTTCCAACTCATCATACAAAACCGGCATGTGTATTTGCAGTTGACCTCCAGCCCCCTGACATTATTCTCACCATCCTTCTCCTTCGCAGTTTGTAGGACCTGACACTTGGGCTCTGGATAAGTATTTGTTGAATAGAAGAATGAACCCTGGAGTCATTCATGCTAGTTTTCCATTTACGTTGATATTTTTTGATGTATAATATCTCTTTCTAATCTCCTGTCTACTGGCCCTGCTTATCACACTGCCTTAACGTTCTTGCCACCATCAGTATGCTTTTTCTTAGTTTAAACACAACGGTTACTACCAAATGTCTGTAGCAGTAGTTGTCAAGCTTTTATTTTTTCAAGCCCTGACGAACTTAATCCATATGAAACACTGTCATCCTGAATAGTGTGGTTCATTCTAGCTGTGATTCTCGACTTTGTATGTTGGATAGGGAGTGTAGTTTGTAAACGTTCCCTCCACCAGGAAAAATAAGCCTTTCTCTTGTCCATCTGTAATTAAGAGTAGCTTATACTATTGCTTATAGCAGTGATTTTCAACCTGTGTGTTGCAATAAGTTTTAAAGCATGCAGTACCTGTCTGTTTAGTTAGGGGGACTGACCTCTTTTCCCTTAGATTGTCAAACAGAAAAATGAGAACAAATGATGACAGCCAACACAACAATAGCTGTCTGGTGTGAATGCCCTGTCTCAAACCATAAATATATAGGTCATATAATAGAATTGAATCTTATTGGTCACGTCGCATAATAAGGTTGCGTCTGATTGGTTAATTCTGGGTACCAGAAATCCTTATATACAAATATAAGCACCTGATTTTTAAAAGTCACTTTGGAGCAAAAAGGGTAGGTAATTACTGTTAATTTTATTTTTTGGTAAATAAAACTATACAGGTTATTTTGTTGGCGTGGTAAAAATAGTTTTTGGTGTGCCACAGAACTTTAGTAATTAGTCTACGTATGCCATGAAGTGAAAAGGTTGAAAAGTGCTGGCTTCTAGCATAGCATACAAATCCTTACAGTAATTCAAGGCTTCCTGTTCGTCAGGCCCTGTCTACTCTCAAGCATCACTACCGTGAAGTCTTGTTCTAGCAAAGTCTGTTTTATCCTGTGAGCTCTGCCTCTATAATATTTTTACAAATGTATCTCAACCTAGATCACCTACACAATTTTTAATTTTTTGAATCAGACCTCTATGAAATCTTAGTTATCTCAGTAATTTTTCCCTATCCAGAAATTTTTGAGGACCACTTACTATTAGTTTTTGTACATACATGCGTTGTTTTTCTATTCATAGTTTGTCTGTGATGGCAGTAGAGAAGGAGAAGTTTGTGTGCCGCTCTTGATCTTACGTTGCCCTTTGGACGTGTCCATAGCAGAGAGAGGTGGTAATTTATGATGCAAGGGATGTTTGTGCTCATCAGGAGCTCCCGGGCAGAGTGATCTCCTCTCTAGGATCCGTGATGAATTTAAACATACACTAATGGGCCAGACCTTGGCTCTGCCACCATAGGTTAAATTCACATCCTTTGATACTGATGTGACAGATTAGTAATAAATATCCCAGTTGTTCAGTTTTATGTTAAAAAGTATTGAATCAGTACCAGACTGAGGCTAATTCCCTAAGTTTTCTCCACTCTGAAATAGTACTTCCACTTATTAGTCTTAAGCCTATGCACACAAGTGTAATGTTTATATTTTGCAGTGGTTTTTTTTCACATTTTGTAAGGTGAATGTTACATCAATAGTTTAGACTATAAAACAGTAGCATAAGCCTTTCTCGGGAATGAAAATAAATTATGCGTGAAAAGTTGATAGGAACACTAGAAACGGACTTTTCCTCCATTATTGATAGTCTTTTGGCTTGTCTTCCTGACAGTATAAAAATCATAACTTAAATATGCTCTTTACTCCTCATACAGCTCAAAGGCCCCTACTTGCTTTTCTCCTTAGCACTTTTCAGACCTAACATTGTATTCTGCATTTTGTTTCTGTTGTCTCCCTTGTTAAAAAGAATGTTTTACGAAAGATAGGTACTTTTTGTTCATCTTTGTATTTCCCAGGCCAAGAACAATCCTTAACCTTCAGGAGGCATTTAGCAAATAATTGTGAAGTGAGTGACTGAACATACTAAACACCTATGGTAGGAAAGCAGCGCTGCATATAGACTTGGTTCCTGGTGTTGAGCTCATTATGGTGGATAAAGAAACATGAACAATCAATAATCTGTGGAAAAACAGGTATTGCTGTCATAGCATGGAAAGCAGGGAATGATTCCTGAGAACTTCATGAACGGAATCTTTTTAAATTGTCTGGAAGGGTAAACAGGAGATGGCCCCTCAGAGCGAGTAAAGTCACGAACACCCCAGGTGAGGATGTGTGCGAGGGCTTGCGTAGATGGTGTCTTTGTTAAACGAGTTTTTCTCTCTCTCTCTTTTTTAAGCCATTTAAAGTTTTGGCAACTGAAACTGTAAGTCACAAGGCATTAGATGCAGATATATACAGTGCAATTCCAACAGAAAAAGTGGATGGAACATGTTGTTATGTTACTACCTACAAAGGTAAAATAAAACTACTGCAAATATTATTTATTACTTAATACCCATTAAGGGCCATATAATATGATAATTGCATTGTACGTTAACTCTAATTTGTATAATAAGCTCTCCATTTCACACATATGGAAACTGAGGCTCAGAGAACTTCAAGAATTTGTCCAAAACCATATAATTAATGAATGGTTGAACTGGTAATAGAACCTCGTTTCGTCTGACCCTAAAGCTGGTCCTAGTGTAGATTCTATGGTTTCATTACTATTGACAGTGTCTGTAACTTATTTTATTTTAAAGTACTTTAAGAAAAGGTAAAAATCTGAAGTAGAAATTAAGGAAAATAATACATCGAGAGGAGAAATAATCTTTTTAATTTCTTTTGGATGGTGAAATTACCTCAATTCAAGCAAAAGAAATAGAACAGTTAAATACAGATTGGACATATTTCTGGTATCAGGAAATCTTCTGACGTGTTTTTTTTCACTTTTAATTGTGATAAAATATACATAACATAAAACGTACCACCTGAGCCATTTTTAAGTGTGCAGTTTGGTGATGGGCACAGCTCACCTCGTTGGGCTGCTTTACCAGCACCTCTCGCCAGAACTGTTTCCTTCTTCCCAGACGGAAACTACCTGGGAAACAGCTCCCCGTTTCCCCCAACTCCAGCCTTTGGCAGCCACCTTTCTGCCTGGTGTGATTTTGACTACTCTAGATAACTCCAGTACAAGTACTGGAATCATATATAGTATTTGTCTTTTTGTGACTGGCTTATTTCACTTACCATAATGTCCTCAAAGTTCATCTACATTTTATAGCGTATGTCAGAATTTCCTTTTTTAAGGCTGAATAATATGCCATTGTATATACATACCACATCTTCCTTAGCTACTCACCCATCAGTGTGCACTTGGGCAGCTTCCACCTTCTGGCTATTGTGCACAGTACTGCTATGAACATGGTATAAAAATGCCTTTTCCAGACCCTGCTTTCCAGTTCTCTTGGGTGCGTATCCAGGAGTAGAATTGTGGAATCATATAATTCTATTTTTAGATTTTTGAGGAATTGCCATACTGTTTCACATAAAATGGTACATCATTTACATTTCTACCAATGGCACACATGTTTCTCATCTCTGCATCCTCACCAGTACTTGTTATGTGTTTTTGATAGAAGCTGTCTTGAAGTAAGTGAAATGAATTTTGTTTACTAGAAAAAGAACAAAAGGTCCATTCAACCAGAAATGACAATATAATTTTAATCAAGTTCTTCTGTATTTATGTTAAACTTCAGTGTGCATCATTTTGTATAATGGTAGCAGTTGAATAAGGTTGGATTGCTAAAGGAAACTTAGCAATGACAGTGCTCACAGATCCACAGTTTATTACAGGTCTGAAGGATACATAATACAGCAAGGGGATTAAAAGTAAGGATTTACAACACAGTCAGAAACTGTGTCACAGCAAAGGGTCAGGAGAGGTCAGGTGAAAGCTCCTGTTGCCCTCTGCGCTCCCACACTCCGGGCCCTAGCCGGACATACACTCTCAAACCAGGAGCCCCTGATGTGTGTCTGGAACACCTTTGAAACAGGGAATCCACAACAGAGTCTTGGCTGGGGATTTCTTTATTTTGCTGGTCACAAAGGCGCCTTTCTGCTGAGTAACCAGTCTCAACAGCAGAAGGCTCACTCATTAACGAGTGCAGGCACACCGCCTGAAGCTTCTCAGGCCCATGCCAATAGTGTTTTATGCCTTGACCAGGGGTCCAAGCCTTGCACAACAGCTTAGCCTAATTCCAAATCTTCTGAGTTTAACTCTCATAGTTAAAAAGTTTCAGTCAGGGAAGGTATGAATTACCTGGTTATATTTCCATTTAGTATAGAGGTAACTTCAGTTTCTCACAAAAGCTAGCTATAATAAAATATGTTCTTGTGAAAGGGTCACATACTGCCTTTTTATGTCATCCCCATCATTCTTTAATCAAAACTTCTTATAATAGGAGATACCGCTAGGTAGAATCTGTCTTCTAGACTGCTTTTTTCCTTTGTTCTCTAGGCTTGCTTCTCTGGAAGAAGATGACCCTGCTATTTATTGAAAAATTTTATTCTGAAATGTGTTTTAAAGTAAATTTCATTGTTTGCCTTTTAATATTTTTCCTTTCCTTTTATTATTTTCTTAGGTCAACCATATCTGTGGGCTCGACTAGATAGAAAACCTAACAAACTAGCTGAGAAAAGATTTAAAAATTTTCTACATTCAAAACAAAACTCAAAAGGTTAGTAGGTATTTTCTTCAGCTTTTCATGATTTAAGTGCCTGAAATTTGTGATTTATTTCTTGCTATGGTGTTTCTATACATTATATTCTTTTGTATAACTTAAGCACTTTGGGACAAGAAAAAAATTAGAGTTGAATATATGTGAAAGAATTGAAAAGTATTCTAAAATGTTTTCCTAACATTTATGTGCCTCTTCATATAGTGAATCAGTTTTATTAAAACCTACAAATTACTACATATGTTACAATGAGCAACATGTTTTGATTTTGTCTGCCTAAGAGAGAACCATGTAATTTTATAAATCAGGCACAAATCTCAAACAATTATTATAATTTATAATTATTAAATTAAAATGTCTCTATTATATAAGTAGATACACCCTCATTTCAGTCTACTCCCTCATATATATAGGTAATCTATGTATATCTGTATTCATAGTGCTTAAAAATACATCATAAATCTACACATGGGAGCATTGGCTACTATAGTTAGGTGGTTGTCCTGTATTTGCAAATGCTGGTGTGTTCAGAATTGAAAACTTAAGGTGTCAGTGTCCTGACCTGAGAAGTGTAGTCACGTTGTGGTGATAATGAATGTAATAATTGTATGGTACCTGATATTATGGGGTTTATTAGCTATTCCCACTTTGAGTTTGTTCAGTATTTTATATGTTTTTAAAGTCTTGCCACATATAAGATTCTCTAACTCTTTTAGAATTTTTTTGGAATGTTGAGGAGGACTTCAAACCTGTTCCAGAGTGCTGGATACCAGCAAAAGAAATCGAGCAGCTGAATGGAAATCCAGTGCCTGATGAAAATGGACACATTCCTGGTATTGTGAAGTCTCTTCTAAAATGCAATTTTGTGTTCACTGGTACAAAGAACAAAAGACACATTTTATCAGAGATTACAGAGTTTAATTTTAATTTGTTTTTTCATAGTAATTATCTGTACAGCACAAAATTTCTTAGTCTGATTTATGTTAAGTAACAGTTTATACCAATGATGCTTCATATCCAGAATGTTCTTCTCTCAGGTTTCGAGTCACTTCTGAGATGGACAGTTTACTACCTATAGTCTGTGAGTGTAAAGTGTTGAGTAGGAATAGCATCTTTTCTGAAATAAGGTATTAAGAATCTTCTTACCTTTCAGATTGGGGAAAAGAATATGTGTATATTTTTTTCAAGGATCCTAGAAGACTATTTCAATTAAGGGAGGTGAAAATAACTATCTCACAAGTAGTTTTACTGCAGAAGACAAAATTTTTGCAAAAGTATGCCAGGTAGAAAGATAACCCAGATGAAGATCCAGGTTTACAGGCATGTCCTGAATACCTAAAATTTGCAGAGTACTCTTAGGTTCTAGTAAAAGCTCTTATAGACTTGAGGGGAAGTCCACCAATAATGGTACGATTTAAGAATGAAAAGCAGAAGTGCATAGGGTGTGGTCAGAGAAAAGAGTAAGCATTCCTAGTTCCACCTGCGTTTTTGTAGGCGGCTTCTAAGGGGCGTGGCATCTGTGCTGAGGCTTGAGAACCAGGAAGTTGACGGAAAGGGGAGGGGTGGTCCTCTCAGGCAAACTCCCGTATGGAGAGGTCAGGGAGTGTTTTGGATATTTTATTTAACACTTTATTCTGGCTGGAATATTTGGTTGTATGACATTTGAGGAGATTATAAAAATTGAGGCTGGAGATGTGGAATGGGCTCAGGTCTTAAAGGGTTTGTATTCCATCTGAAGGATGTATCCTGAAGGTTATTAGGCAGGGATATAGCAGAACTAAATTTAAATGTTTTTAATGGAACTATGATAAAAATGAGGGAGTTCCCATTAATCTGGGTAATGAAGGCCAGAGATGATGATGGTCCCAGTGGCATACATGTCATAGAACAGTGAGGAAGTCTATTCTGACAACTGAGGTTAAGACGAGAATAGTAATAACATTCAATAAATGTTGAATTGATACTTTTTTCAGTAAATATGGGAATACAGTAAATTGTGGAACAGTTACTGCATATATCTGTTGTCCCCGAAACCGCAGAGAAGGGAGAGAGAAAACTTACTTAAAAATAAAAAAATTAAAAAAAAAAAAAGGATTTTAATTGGTTTAGAATGGTGCTCAATTCTTACTGAAAAGGTGAACTTTCTAATAAAAATACTGGGTGCTCTGTAGTGAATAATCAAGTTAATTTCTCAACAGAATAAAAAATGAAACCTTAAAATTTTTTAAATGATTGATTAAAACTGTTACTTTTTCTGACTTTAAAAGTGGTATTTTTGTGTAATAAAACATCCAGAAAATAGAGAAAATTTACAACAAAAATAAAAATTACCTCAAGTCTCAATGCACAGAAAAACAGCGCAATAAGAAACACGTTTTTCTTTTGATGGTAGGTTGGGTCCCAGTGGAAAAGAGCAGCAAACAGTATTGCTGGCATTCCTCTGCAGTTAATTATGAATTTGAAATCGCCCTGGTGCTGAAGCAGCATCCTGATGATCCTGGTCTTTTGGAAATCAGTGCAGTGCCTCTATCCGATCTGTTAGAACAGACACTGGAGCTTATAGGAACGAATATCAATGGAAACCCATATGGTGAGTGAACGTTTGCTCAATATAGTAATTCATTTATAAAGAGAACTTCCTAGGTTCAACCTCATACACACATGACAAATAAATTTGACTTAAGAAGCCTAGGATTATAGCCATTTTATAGCTATTTCTATTCATTTTATGTTCATGGAGAAATTTACCTAATCATTTTATTAGTCCAAAATGTTCTTCTTTAATCTTTTTCTTTCCTATAATAACATTATAAAACTACGTTAAGAAAGGTGACCTCAAGTGTAACTTTGCGTTGCTTTTTAAAATTTAGGTGAACTGAGCTGAATGAAAATCATAATGTGTTTTCTATGGCTAGGTAATTAGCGTAGGATTAATTAATTGCTAAATGTAAAGTGACTAAAGAATTCGCAATGACTAGCATGTCAAGCTGTGATGAATTGCGTACCAGTCCTTATGGCACTATGGAGTACGTTGTTGACAAGATTGATGGAGACAGGCCTGAACACTATAGCTTGAATGGCAAAATCCTGTATGAAGGTCAGAAGCAGACTGGCAGGTGGAAAGAAGCTAAGCTAAGATAGTGATTAGACAGGTTAGCAGAAATATGGCATGGCTCTTTGGCAAACATTGAATAATAGTGAATGGGGCTCACGGTATAGAGCAGGGGGTAGGGGTAGGGGTCTTATTTTGTAAAAAGCCAGGGGAACTTTTAGTTTTGTGGATGCCTCTAAAACAGGCCATAGATACCATCCTTAAATGAATAGGTGCACCTGTGTTCCTTTGAAACTATTTACAAAAACAGGCATGTGGCTGGATTTCACCCACAGGTCAGTTTGTGGACCCCTGGTTTAGAGTAGAAAAGGTAGAATTTAGATTTAATGGGATGTGGTGCCACTTTTGAGTTAGAATACTTTTATCTCTCTGTAAAGAAACCAACTAAATTAAAAGTTGTTTTTTTTTTGTTTTTTTTTTGAGAGGTAGATTTTCTTGTTCTTGAAACCTTTGACTAATGGCAGAATTTTACCACTTTAGGGTTAGGAAGCAAGAAGCATCCATTACATCTTCTTATACCACATGGAGCATTTCAAATAAGAAATTTACCAACCTTGAAGTACAAAGATCTGTTGTCCTGGTTTGAAGGTTGCAGAGAGGGTAAAATCGAAGGAATAGTGTGGCATTGCAATGATGGCTGTTTGATCAAGGTAATGGCAGAAAATAGCTTGTATGATTATGTCCTCTTATGTTCCTAAAACAAAGTAGGAGTGGCACTAAAATACTCTACAAATTGCAGTATTCCGATGGTGCGAGAAAGAAATTTATTTGTTCATCTCACATGCTGCCTTTTGTTATACGATAGTGTTTCCCAGTGTATTTATCTGTGGGTCATGAGTTCTTTTAGATGTGCTTCCCAATTAAAGTGATGAAAGCATCTGGGAAACCCTGCACACTACATATTCCCTTCTTGGAAATTCACGCTGCACATTAGTGTTCTCTCAAGCGTTCTGCAACTACAGCATTTCGTTCTGTTTAACTCAGCACTCTCATCATGCTTAACTCAGCATTTTCCAGACTGACTTGGTATAGAATTTGTTGAGTTAAAAGAGTGCCAAGGGTCAGTTAACGTATACAGAATCAATTATTTTGTAACTTATGCCCTGTCTACTTGATTTCTCACAGGTTCTTGAAATTTGTCATGTTCAAAACCAACCTAGTTATAACAACCCCTGACTCCAACAATTCATTAAAGTCAAAAACTTAAGATACCATTTTTAAGCCTGCTCTCCATTATTTCATACCTCCAATTACCAGTTCTTAACGGTTCTGATCTATTGACTGTATCTTTCTCCCCGACTAATTAGCTGTTAATTTAGGCCAAGATTCATGCGAGTTATTATACCACCCTCTTAAATGTTAATTTTCAGTGTTATCTCTGTCCCATCCATATTTTATAAATGAATAAGAATATTAACTTCCCTGCATAAAACTGTTCAATGACAGTAAGATTTTTCATGATTTGGCTCCTGCTTAACTTTGTGGAACTGCTTCCACCCCCATCACCCAAGCACATCCACAATGTGTATGTTCAAACCATACTTAAATAACTACAGAGGGGGAAAAAGAAATACCATTCTGTCACATGATAGTCCCTTTGGGTAGAATGTCCCCTCACCCACCATTGGCTAGCTTCCGTATTAGCAGCAGACTCCATTATTAAAATACTTTAGGCCCTTGATTATGTTCCTGGCATGTTTCCAGGTGCTAGAAATACGAAGTCCACTAAACAGTGTTTCTGCCTTCATGAAGCTCACATTTCATAGGGATGACAGACAATAAACAACTATGTATTATGTCAGGAGGGGAAGCAACTATGAAAAAATAAAGGGTAAGATAAAGCGGAGCCTTAAATAGTGCCTGGCATAGGTAGGCACTCAAATAATTTTAGAAGTGAGGATTACACAGCCTAGAACTAATACCCTTTTTTCTTTTTTAGGTCCATCGCCATCATCTTGGCTTATGCTGGCCAATCCCAGACACTTGCTTGAATTCAAAACAAGTTATTGTTAACATGGACCTGAACAAACATGACTATGCTTTTGATACTAAGTGTTTATTTTATCATTTTTCTAAAATAGACAATCAGAAATTTAGTAGGCTCAAAGATATAATATTTGATGTATAATCTGGAAATGTAATTAAAAACCAGCTTTATTGTTATCTGTGAATCTTGAATATTCTGATAATTTTAAAAGATAAAGATATCTCAAGGTTCCTATGTATTGTTTAGTGTTTGTAGTAGCAGTATGTCTGGTAGCATTTGAAGAAATGAATTTCCCATATGGAACTATCTATTTAAAGTCTTACTTAGAATCAGCAAGTGAATTTTAACTTCTGGACTTAACACTGTAAGTAATAGTAACCGCCCCACCTTGTACAACAGGTTGGATTCTGTCTGCTTGAAACTGGGTAGTGATTTAAAGAAAACAATGAAAACAACAAATTTGATCACTTACTTTCAAAGTTAAATAGTTTATGCTTAATTTAATGTAATTTTGCTAGACATTTAACAAAACATAGCTCAGCCTTCTTATATATATAGCTATATATAAAATATACATAAAACTTAAGTACCATAACACATATATAAATAGGTGAGTCTATATAAGACCTCAACTTTAATTGTTAAAATTGTTAAAGTTTACTCTCATATTCTTTAAAAACTTAAAACTTAATGAATGTATAGATGTTCACCATAGCTCATTGCCTATTCCATAGTTGTAACACTTTGAAAATCTTCAAATACATACTTTTCTAAATGTGAGAAAGTCCATATAATTTTATTTGCTAAAAATTCAAATTTAGGTAAAGGTATAAGGTACTAGAAATACTTGCTTGATTTCCAGATGGAATTACAAAATTAATAAATAGTTTAACACTACAGGTATAGCCGTTCCTTAATAAATGGGGAAATTAATCTTCATCTTCCAACTGTTCAGAAGCAGCAATAGGACTAGTTAGTTGAATTCCAGATTGCTCGGAAAGTTTTTTTAACTTCTCTTCTAAAAGAATATTTTTTTTCACTTCTTCTTTGTAATTGTACTTCAGATCTTCAATTTCTTCAAAAAATGAGGGATCAAAATTTTCCAGTTCTTTCTTCAGCTTTTTTATTTCCTCCTGATAGAAACATATTATCTTTAAAAGCCATACGCAGGTATGTAGTGCACTCTTTAGGTTTGAATTAAAGAGATATAAACATGAAAGCCAAAGTAATCTGAATAGCCAGATACACTTATAAAGACAGAAGTATTTTCTTAAGATTTTGTTAATAAGGTTTAATTGTGCAGTATAAGCACAACTTAACTTGTTAACTGTCAAATTATTTGTTATGTTCTAGTCTTTGACTAAAATTTATTAGCTCTTAAACTAGAGGGGGAGTTAATCTTTTTCAAAAAGCATACTCCCAGATACTCAGTGAGACCAGCAAAAAGACATGGCTATTCACAGCATTAAGGTTTTGGTTAAGATTCTTTGGCTTAGGCTTCATTTATATTGTCTTTACAGATAATGTAATTTGTAATGAATTAATGGTCACCTTCATATAAATATATTTATGATCAGGGAAACTCTAGGGCTCCTGCCTGGCTAAAGAGTTAACGCATCTGATGAAGAGACAGTTTAAGCTTTAATGACCATTTTAGAATAGCCAGTGATCACTAGTTAACTTTTCATGTTCTTTTGTTCTATTTACAGATTCTTAAAGAGAGAGATAAAGCATAGTAAATATCTTTTTTTAAGGGAAGGGAACTATTCCTGAAAAGAATTTCAAAAGGAAATAAAAGACACTATTCACAATGTGACCAAAAACTTAATATTAAAATTGAGCTCTATATTTGTGGCAATTAAGAAATAAATTTACTTTTTAATACTATCAATTTTGTCTCAAATTTTTTGATAGCTCTTGTATAATAGTTTTAAACACAGCTGAATATAATGAACTTTGTAGTGTCAAGGTCAACTATATGTATAAAGTATAATCCCAGAAATTTTTCTGATACAAACTCAAAGACAGTGATCATAGTTTTCAACAGCTATTTTCAGAAAACATTTATACTATAATTAGATATATTAAATATTTATACCTTCAAATGCTGCTTTTCTAGGTCTGCGGTTTTAAGCTGTGTCGCTAGATCTTTTAGTTTTTCCTGTAGTTGATCAGGATCTGCCAAAAAAAGAAAAATTAGATTCAGCTTTTTCCCACTCTTAAGTTCAAGATAAAGAATTTGTTTTAGAGAACAAGGAGCAAACTTATGAAACTGAGAGCCTGGAGAATACATCATGTGTGGCTGACACACTTTAGACTGTGACTGCTATCTGCTACCTCTGTCAGGTATGGTAATGCCATAGCAGACTAAGAGAAAAGGCATCTGCTAGATATCAGAGGTATAGATGAGGTTAATTTTTTACATGGAAGAAACTTTTATTTTCCACAGAAAAATTCTAGAGCCAGGAAAATTTGTTGAGTACTGAAAGAACAGCAGGAAAGTAAGTGAACTGTTAGATACGGGACTACAACCATAAGCTAGCCAGCCCAGTGGCCCTGCTACCCAGCCGCACTGGCTGCTCCGTGTACGTCACTACATGTTGTGTCATTACTACATGAAAAATGCATTAGGCGGGATGGACAGCACAAGGGTGAGTAAGTCCTGATAGGTGGAAAAAGTACGTACACAAACAGCACAGGGGCTTTATTTTATGGGTTTCCTCATAGTGAACATGTTTCTTTAATTTTATAATGAGAACCAATGGGCAGATGGTATGTTTGCTTTACCTGCCATCTGCTAGAAACATGCTTTCTTTAAATTAAACACTACCTATAATGTGCTATGTGGTGGTCATGTGGCAGCTGTTGAAGGGGAAAATAAAAGTAATACAAAAGTTTAAGAAAATGGGCAGCAAACACATTTTCATGAATGGGATTAAGTATAGTCTACTAAGGTGTGTTGAAATGGTCCTCTATAAGTGGAGATGGGAAATATTTTCCTCACTCTTATAGAAATAGAGTCAGGAGAGCCATCTATCTTCCTTTGGAAGGCAGAGCAAAACTGAACTTTTCAAAGCTTCCCTCAGCTCTGCAGAAGGTGCTGATGATTTTTTACAGAACTGATTCTTAATCACTGGGATGCTATACTGAGTTGATTGTCTTAATCAGTGGGATGCCATATATTACACAGATTTGGTAATCTGTAGCACTTTCCAAAACTTAGTTTAATGACCACTTACATCACAGTGCTTCAGAATTTCCAGAGCAATTTTTGTTTGATTTCGAGCCTTAACAATCTTTGAAATATGATAGGTATCTTATCTCTTCAGGAGATAAGGAATATGGGGGTTCAGAAATTCCCTCTTAGCAGACTGAGGGTTAGAACTGCCAACGTCAACAGCATTAATGGGTCTTTGGTCTACTGTGCCTAGTCCAGTATAGCAAGCTAGAGGCTATGAGAGATATTGAGAAAGATTCTATGTCCTTGTAGTCAGTGAGAGGCAGTGCAGCACAGTGAGCAATAGCAGAGAATGGAGAGGGGCTTTGGAGTTCCCTACATTTAGGTTTCATCCTGCCTCTTGTCCCTTCTATCTGGTGACCTTGGGACCAGGTGAATTAACCTCTTTAAATATGTTTATCAGGGGTCAAAGGGAAATAACAGCACCCACCATACAGGGTAATAAAGATTATAAAGTGGTCATAAAGCACTTAGCATACATGTAGTGTCTGGTACAACTCATACATGAGAGCATTAATGCAAAGCAGCAACAGGACTATGGTAGGATAGTGAAGCAGCTATATAAAATAGTCAAAGATTGTTCAGATATAAATTGATACAATTTGGCACAGAATTTGGCATTTCTATCAAGCTTTCAGACATACACAGTACAAATAACCGATTCTCATTTATAGTAGTTATGGTCTATGAAATCAACACAATTAGTAAATATTGAACCATTGCTCTTAGAGGAAAAATTTGCAGTTATATAGATACAAATATAGATGTATAAGTATACTTATATCTAAACATACACATGTAGCTCAGATTATAATCTTAAATCTTGGAAATAACTCGTTCTGGTAGATTCTATTTTCTTTGTTTTACGAAAGTAAACAAGGTTTAGAAGTGTCAAGTTACTTTATTGAGGCTGCCCCGTGAGTGTCAGACATGGGGTTTAAAACTAGTCCAACTGTCCCCAGAACCAGAGCTTCTTGCCCTAAACTGCACTGCCCCCTACTGCCTCCAACCTCTGGTCATCTCTGTATGCGAACTGAAACGAGAACGCACTGCTTCACCTTACTGGATCTCGTCTGGGAAAATGTGGGTCTGAGAAATTTTCACCCTCTGTGTATATTCATAAAAGTGCCATGAGTGCTAATTATGGGGTTACAAGTAAAATTTAGCAAGTAGGTGAATTAACAGATACATAATCTGCAAATAATGAGGATCATCTATTCATTGTGGGTGTATACGAGGATGGTTCAGGAAATATCCAGCCATGTAATATGAAAAATAGATACATTTATTGAAGAATATACAAGATGCGAGAAACACTACATAGGACAATGATGCCTCAGTCCCCTTCGAAGTAGGCACCTTGGGACCTCACACAGTTCTCCCAGTGTCTCTTCCACTGTTCAAAACACTCTGTAAATCCTTTGTTGGAATTGCTATCAGCTGCCCTGTCATATTTTCCTGAATTTCATGGATGGTCTGAAATCACTTCCTTTTCAAAGTTGATTTTAGTTTTGGGAAAAGCCAGAAGTCACAGGACATGAAATCTGAGCTGTAGGGGGGCTGAGTCACCTGGATGACTTAATGTTTCACTAAAAATCTGCACAAGACATGATGCAGTAGACATGATGCATGGGCAGGTGTGTTGTCATGAAGCTGCCAATCACCAGTTGCCCATAGCTGTGGCCATATTCATTATATTGCATCTCTCATCCAATGAAGAATGTTGAGGTAATATTCACTGTTTTTGGCCTGGAAGGACATACTATTGATGGACAACACCATCTCAATCAAAAAAACACAGTTAACATGGTCTTGATCTCGCTGTGACTTTGCCATGCATTCTTCAGGCATGGAGAGCCAGGCTATTTCCATTGGGACGACTGGGCCTTCATTTCTGGATCACAGCCATAGACCCATGATTCGTCTCTGGTCATGACCTTTTTGAGGAAATCTGGTTCACTGGTAACAGTTTGAATTATCACTAGCAACTGCAGCACGATGTTCCTTCTGTTCTGGTAGCTGAAGCCACAGGATGCAATTTGCCACATGTTTCATGCTAAAATCCTGCATCAAAATCTCAGATGCAGTAGCTTTTGGAATCCCCCCCACCAGCTTCTAGTTTTCCCGCTGTCAGTTGTCGAGCCCATACACATTCAGCATTCTCAGGTGTTCTGTTTGTTGCAGGCCTTTCAGAACGTGGGTCACTTTCAGCAGACTCTCGACCTCCTTTGAAGCGTTTGTGCCACACTTTTATTTGTGCTGCACTGATTGCATCATCCCTGAAAGCCTTCTGAATCATCCAAATAGTTTCGGTGCATGAATGGTCAAGCCTAATGCAGAATTTGATGGAGATTTCTTGCTCTACTCAATGGCTACACAGTACACATGCTCACTCAACAGTGTCTACCGCCACCACTGACTAGTACAGTGAAGTTATTCATGCATGCACATTCCAATCCACTTGCCTTGGCTGCCAGGTTACATCAGTGTCGCGCAAACTTGTTATATTAACAATGGCTGGCTTTTTACTGGACAGACCCCGTATATGCATATAGATTATGGATATATGTATGTATGCACACATACACAGATAGGAATAGGCAATGCCTATTTCTGAATGTGAATGGAAGGGGACAGAAGGATAGACATTCTTTTACTTTGTAAAAGAAAAAAATATTTTTACCTGTTTATGTAGTTTTAAATTAACAAGGTTACAAAAACATTTAAAATAAAATGTAGAGGGTTTAAAAGGGACTATACTTAAAAACCACAAGCAACAAACTAACCTAGTATTCATTGCTCAGCATAGCATCCTGATTAAATCAGTAAACACCCACATAAAACACAAGGAGAAGAACACTGAGTACTTGCAAAGAGCTTGATGGTAATAATAATATTGCATGGAGGACGAGACAGCTCCAAAAATTTACATTGGAGTTTGATTTTATAGGAAGACAATTATCAGAAATTTGTGAACAACAAACAAGGCAAATCCTAATTAAACAACGTGGGTTACCTAAAATGTTATAAAATACATTACCATGCATGGTGCTCTCAGCCTCATTTTGGTCTTTCTGTATTTCTATCTGATGGATTAATTCTGCTTTTTCTTTTTCCAGCTGATCATTAGCTAATCTAGAGCACAATGACAATGTTATTAAAATAAAACAAACCAAAAACATTGCTCCACAAAATACACGGACATTTCCTATGAACTATGAGGACAGTGCTTAGGGGTCCCTGATATTCATAAAGGTAGCGATTTGCTTTGCTACGATGCTACCATTCTCAAAGAGATCATGGGATCAGAATTCTTCATGTTTTTCTTGAAATCAAACCTGATGTCATTTTTAAGAGTAGTTTTCCTATTGGAGGAGCCTCATGAGGGTAGGCTATAGAACCCTGGAAGTAAAGGTGTTTTTCCCTCTTTTGTTAATATTTGTCTCTGGAATGTTAAGGTTTAAGACATTTTATGCTACTAAGAAAGTGTAAAAAAAAAACATTAAAAACTTGACACCTCTATTAGGATCTGGTTTACTGTTTTTTTCAGCATCTGTTATATAAAAGAATGATTGGAATTAGAAGGATAAAATAAGGCTGGTAAGCCTTTTAGGTAGCTAGGTTGAAATATCTTACCTCTCTAGATACAGTAAACCTGCTTATATTAAAAGATTAATAAAAAAGAAAAAACGTCACAGGAAGAGAGAATGTACCTAAGAACCTGAAGCTCCCGTTGAAGGCCTTGCTCTGTCTCAGCACCCTCAGGGATATGTTTGAGAATCTCAATCTTTGGACACAATGAAAAGTTAGAAGACAAAGTTTGACATGAAAATAATGAGATTTTATAAAGATACATTTTCAGTAATACATAATATTAAAAGTTGGGTTTTCAAAAGCACACGAGCATACACTCATCATCTTCTGTTCACGATTCATTCAGTAGTTATTAACTATCATATGCCAAGCATCGTTCTAGGCATAGAATGCACAGACATGAAAAGAGCAGGCGAAGTCCCTTTGTGCATGTTCCACGGCCCCTACATTTTTAGTGAGGAAAAGCAAACAGTGAGGATGTGATGTGGTGTGAAGGGATGACAGTGCTGCATGGAAGGAGGGGCTATCAAAAAAAATAACCCAGGGTGAGAGGGTAGAGAGTGATGGGAGGTGCCACAGGCTTAGGAAAGGTATAAAGTGCCTCCATGGAAACAGAGAAATAAAGTGGGTAAATATTATTCTAAAGAAGAGAAGCAAGTGCAAGGCCCTGAAGCTTGAATGAATTTGATTTGTTCTAAGGACTGAAGGTGAGTGTGGCCAGAACACTGTGAATAAAGGGGAAAGTAAAGATGAGGTCAAGGAGGAAACAAGATGCCAGACCACGTAGGTCCTCAGAGAGGTTATGAAAAGAACTTTACAATTTTATTGCAGATAATGCAGAACTATTGGAAGACTATAAGATGGGACTGCTCTGACTTGCTTTAAGGATTACTTGGAAACTATGTGGAGAATAGATCAGTGATAGGGAGAAGGTAAAAGAAGGTAAGATTGGGAGCAGGGAGACCAGTTAGGAGACAATTGCAATAGTTCAGGTGTGACAGAACAGCTCGGACTGAACTGGCAGTATTGGAAGTGCTGAGACGTTACCAGATTTAGGATATATTTTGAAAACTGAGCTGACATGATTTAATGAAAAAGGTGTGGGACGTGAAAGAAAAAAAGGACTTGATGATCCCAGGCGAACGGTGGTGTCATTCACTTAGATGGGCCTCCCAGGGTAAGAATTAGTCAAGAGTTCATTTTTATCTGCATAGGACAATATGAAGGAATGGCTTGAGATCTAATATATTATTTTATCATGTAAATAAAAATTACATTACTTGCCTGTTGCTCAAGGCCTTCGGTGTATTTCTTAATTTTTTGTTCCCTCTCTGTTGCTTGTCTTACAAGTTGTTTAAGATCAGTAAGGCTTTGGGTTTTTTTGGCAATATCAGTTTCCAGTTCTTTCAATTTGGTTTCATACATTCTAAAAGAATAAAGGAAAATAACTGGTGTAGACATTGAAGATAATTCATCTCATTGATTTAAGTCAGTTCAAATTATTGCACTAAAAATAACAAAAAATATCTTATTATACTGTTTCTGTTAGTCAAATCTTTTGCTACTTATTTATTTAGCTAGATGACAGCAAGGATTAAGTATCCCCAACTAACAGAGGGGCCAATTAAAAGGAAGGATTTAGCCCGGCTGGTGTAGCTCAGTGGATTGAGCACGGGCTGGGAACCAAAAGGTCCCGGTTCGATTCCCAGTCGGGGCACATGCCTGGGTTGCGGGCCAGGTCCCCAGTGAGGGCCATGTGAGAGGCAACCATACATTGTTCTTTCTCCCTCCCTTCTCCTCTCTCTAAAAATAAATAAATAAAATCTTTAAAAAAAAAAAAAAAGGAAGGATTTAGGTGCTTCCCAAGTATAAACAAGGGTGGAGCCTAAACTATAAAATAATTAAAATTTTCAGTTGCAAAACAAAAACTTGAAAGTAAAATTCATCAGAGTATCAAATTCTGTATTATTGGATATTCTTAGGAATATAGTCAAAAATCACAAATTAAATCATTTCACACACACACACACACACACACACACACACACACACAAAGACTTAAAAAAAGGAAGTATCCAGCTAAAACAAAACTAAAAGGGCACTACTGGGAGAAGAAAGAGAATGAGCAAAAGTGTAGATGAGAGAAAAGGCCTATGATAAGGAGTCAGGAAGCTTTTAAAAATCTGAATAGATTTGTAACCTTTAAAGAAATGATCAGTAGTTCAAAAAAAATTCAGACTTCAATAGAAATTTTTATAGCATTGAGCCAAAATGGTTTTACAAGCACATCATAACACCTTAAAGGGAAACCATACTCATAATATTCAAACTTTTCCAGAGAAAAAAAGGAATCTTTTGGCAATTGAATCAGGTAAAGATAGTACAAGGAAGGAAAATTATTATCTTAATACATTCAAAAGGCTTTTGATAAATCTTAGAAACTCAGATTGGAAGGCAATGTTCTTAATCAAACAAGGACTATCAAACCAAGTGGTGAAATACCAGAAGCCAGTCCTTCATTTCATTCAATTCCCTGCCCAAATGCCACGCAGAGAGGCTTTCTGCGATTCCCCGGATCTAAAACAGTGCTGCATCACCCAGCCTGTCTCAGCAGGCACTATTAGGGCCGATGTGAGTCCCAGCTACAGACCTCAGCAATTTTTCGGTGTATGTAGAGAGGCTGGAGCCCAAGGATTAGAATGAGTCTTCTCTTGACCAAGTGGATTCTACTAGGACTTATGTTTTTTTCAAGAGGGTTGACTGAAGGCCTATTATACGCTTAGTTACCTGTACAGTTCTCAGATTAAACACATATAAATAAAAGATAAAGTCATCTTCAACTAAATATTATCCCGTCTCAAGTGTTATAAACTTTGTAAACCCTTTTTACCATAATCTTTCTGCAGGCTCACAGAACCGTTTTTAGAAAAGGAAGGACAGGGATTATCATTTCCATAGGTACAACAATTTGAGCTCACAGAAAAACAATGTAATTTAGTTATGGCCACAGTGCAATTAGGTATTTTTCCATGGAAACTACTTGGCTCTCTGAAGGAAACTAGGTGAAGTAGGCCTTTTATAAAAACGTAAAGCAGAGTCTGGCATGTAGCAAGTACTGAGTATATGTCTGCTGAATGAATGCATCTTAAAGCAACTCAAAATTCTTTAAGGCCATATGTTATTACAGAAAAAAAATGGAGAACCAAGAAATCAACTGAGAGTGTTACTGGTTGTGAGTGTCAGCTGGGGTCCAAGCAGACAAAAGAAATGCCTTCTCCCCTTTACATTATCACACATTATTTCACTGAACCCCTACACTAGCCCTCGGACAGAACTAAGAGAGGGCTACAGTGAGGAAGAGTGCTTCTGATTTCTCAGTATATTAGGACTGGAACCAAGGACCCTCCACCCGGACTGCCTGGATACATGGGCTGCCCTCCAATGACCTGCGTGACCTTCCTCTTTTCTCCTTAGCCTTGGTTGTCAAGGGCCAAGTGCAGTGCAGCAGGTCCCCTGCGGGACGTGCTGTGGCCTCACAGTGCTAAGGCTCCCATCCCAGTTATAGTAAGGGTGACTGCCAGCCCCCCCTTGCCCCCCATCATGTCCATTCTAAATAGCAGGAGACACTGAAAAGGGAGCTGGGGATGCATGGACATAGAAAGCTCTATGAATATGGGAAGATAAAGATGAGTTTGCCTTTGTAATGGGGACAGCAGATGCAAAGGACACAATGTAATACAGGATGACTTTAATGGGAAAGACATGGGCAGGATTTCATTGGTCTCTGGCTTGTATACTATTTTTAAGCAGCTGCTTACAGTTGGAAATGAGAATGAGAGCAAAGCCTTTTACTGACTCATCAAAGTCATGATCAAGCAGTGTGGTGAGAGTGGCAATGAACATATGAATGTGTACTTGGGAATTCCCATCACCTCTTTCACGGCCACAAAGTTTGACAGTCAGGAATCACACATACTTGTAGAAAAGGTTCACAAAGTGGAGAAATGCAAGTGCCAGAAAGCAGAGGCCAGTAAGACACTAAAGCTGCTGCTGAATTCATCTGTTGGGGTTTTCTGAAGAACAAGTTGCTGGGACCACACCACCAAAATTATAGCCCCATCCAGACCCAGTGTGCTACAGGTGGTAACAAAACAGCTCAACTGTGCCTGGCTTATACTTGCGGTAGAAAATAAACACAACAAAAAAGAGTTGTAGCTGGACAAAGCTGTGCCCAGGAGAAGCTGGGCAGCATCAGTCAAGGCTCATGGCTGTGAGCAGCTTCATAACGTCCATCTAGTTCCAACACCCAGCTCCACGCCCTGCTCTGTCCCATGCCTTGCCTCCCAAATTAGTTCAATACTTGAAAGAGAAGCAAAACTCTTTGGCAAAAAAAGACTCTAGGACAAAAAAAAGAGTAAGCATCATGTTAAAACAAACTGCTGTTCATCAGGAAAGAACTGAGTGAATAGGAACAGTGTCATATTCTTTTACAACAATAATGGCAGAATTACAACTGATTAAACTTTGTGCAAGTTGTGAACTACTTGTTTGTACCTTGTAACAACAATTGACTTCCAGCTCTTGCTGTCAGCACCTTCGAGCTGTGGGCCTCTACTTTCTGCCAGCTGTAATCTCTTACCGGTCTCTTCTAGCTGAACTGTCATCTTCTCATTTAATATCTCTAAATTATTCTTGGCTATTCGCAACTTCTCTGCAGCTTCAGTTTCCTGTCATTAAAAGTTAATTAGTATATTATGACAAACATAATACTGTTGTCACAGATGCAATATATTCAAAATTTTTACTATAAATTAGAAATTTAAAATAATCTGTAGTTCAAATGCTGACTAAAATTCCAATAGAAATCCAATATTTTACTCTAAAACAGCAATAAAATCATAATAACTAGAACAAAAGATAATTTAAATGAGGTTAGAAAAATGTATTTACAAGTATTTTATTCCAGTTATTTCTTTAAATTTGTCATTATATTTGGTTATTTTAAGTCTGTCACCTTTGTCTATAATATTTACAGAATAATGAACAGTTTATGACTTTACATATTTAACACTTTTTAAAGATTTTATTTATTTTTAGACAGAGGGGAAGGGAAGGAGAGAGAGAGACACATCAGTGTGGTTGCCTCTCATGCGCCCCCTACTGGGGACCTGGGCCACAACCCAGGCATGTGCCCAGACTAGGAATCGAACTGGCGACCCTTTGGTTTGCAGGCCCTCACTCAATCCACTGAGGTACACCAGCCAGGGCTGTCTTTACACATTTAAAAGATGTTTTGTTTTGATTCTCTATACTTGAAAGACCCGCCTACAAGCAAAAACTATGTGTAAATACCACAGATTATTTTCACTAATAATCATCTACATTCAAAGCACAGTATAACTCTGGCCTAGAGTACATTCAGATAACTAGTTTAAAAATACTAATTTTAATTTATTCACTGATCATCCATAAAAATAATAATATCTACTTGTCTGGACAAGGAATATATTTTGCTACTTAGAAAGGAATCTTATTGTTTGTTTAACAAAGTTTTTCATATACTCCTTATTGCACAGCAGGCATTGTTCTGTCATGCATGCAAATACTAACTCACTTAAACCCTACAGCAGCTCTGTGAAACAGATACACTAATTATTCCCAAGTTTATAAATGAGGAAAATGGGAATAGAGAGAGGTTAGTAGCTTCACTTTGTTACCATGGCTAATAAATGATGGAGCTCAGATATAAATCCCAGCCATGTAGCTTCTATATTACATTACACTGCCTCTTAATGTATTAATTTTTTATTTTCAATGTTTCTCACTGTGAAAGGATGGCTGGAATAAAAACATAATTCCTAAAAGTCTTAATAACTGCTTTGAATAAACATGTTCATCAACTTTTTCATTCCATTTTTCCAAGATGTGTTAGTTCCTAGATGTATTATAAAAAGTAATTATAATCATTAATGAAAGTTGTACTTTTTTAAGTTCTTTACGAAGCCGTTCATTTTCAGCAACAATCTTCTCTGTGCCTTTGGTCTTGGATTCATAGTGCATGCTCAACTGTCGTCCAAGATGTACTTTAAGTTTTTCTAATTCAGCCTAGCAATAAAATAGTTGTACATTATTAAAACAATTAAGTAAAGTAAAAGATGATCTTGTAAACTTATAAAGCTTAACTCAAAGTAGTTTGTAGAGATCATATTTGATACAATTAGAATTAAAGTCTCCCATCTAATACTGTTCATCTATAGCACAGCCTCCCGAGCTTGGCTACACACTAGAATGAACTGATAACTTGAAAAAACTAGTTTAAATCGCAGTACCTGTAGCAGAACCCGCCCATGAGGGACCTAATAATCTCAGGATGGGGACTTAGGGATCTGTAGTTTTGAAAACAGATAAGGTAATTATTTAATGCTGTCAGAGTAAGAACCCCTGGTCTTGAAATAATGAACTGACCAAGTGGAGTTACTCTAAGTATTCTTTGTCCTGTTTCCAATAATGTTTTTCTGTATGTGTAAAATATCTACTACAGCCATTAAAGCCATTTCGCATAGTTGGAATATATTTAAAATTTTCCTAAAATGTTAATAACAATTATAACAGTAAAATATTCCATGCAAATAATCACATTTGAAATATTACCTTCAACTTTTCATTTTCCAGCTCAAGATTAGCCATTTTTTCACTGGTCAGTATTCCTGATGCTTTTTTCAACTGTTCATTTTCTCTTTGGACTTTTTCAACTACTTTTTTCATTAAACCAATGGTTTTCTCTAGTTCTGGGATTGTCTTTCCACTTCTACCAGACTAAAAAAGAGTATATTAATTTTTAATTAAATAAAATATTTTAAAATATTTTATTTATTTATTTTTAGAGAGAGGGGAAGGGAAAGAGAAAGAGAGGGAGAGAAACATCAATATGTGGTTGCCTCTCATGTGCCCCCAACTGGGGACCTGGCCCGCAACCCAGGCATGTATGCTGCCTGGGAATTGAACCGGCAACCCTTTGGTTCAGAGGCCTGTGCTCAATCCACTGAGCTACACTAGACAGGGCTAAATCAAATATTTTAGAAAGTATATTATAAAGTATCAATAACATAACAGGCTCATTATTATACTCACATTATTAATTCCTAACATTTGAAGTCAAAGCTTGTATTAAATTTATCATTATATTAACCCTCTGAGAAAGGAATTATAATTCTCACTTTGCATACAAGAAAGTCAAGATTCACATAATTAGATACTTCTAAAGTCATATAGCTGTTAAGTAATAGCTTAAATACTCTACCCTTGATGTTTGTTCTCCCTTCCTTTCTCTCTAAAAGCTATGAAAAAATGTCCTTGGATGAGGATTAAAAAAAAAAAAAAAGAATAACCATTGATTTGAAATTCAGTTTATCTCCAATATAAGTAGAAGATATGTCCGAAAAATACATAGTATAAAGTTATCAAAGGACATGGGTCAGCAATTAACATGTTTAACTGCTTTTAATTTAATATAAAAAGTTCTTTAACAGTTGAATACAATAATCTTGCTTTTTTAGCATTTTCATCAGTATTCACACTGTAGTGAATAACCCTAAAATATAAACTTTTACATAATTTTAATACTGTACACTTTCATAATTAGATTAAAAAAAGGTTAAAGTAACAAATACATTTTTATTTATACAATAAATGTTGCTAACTCTCAACAAGAGATTTTCCTGAATACTTTTCTAATTATATTCATTATTTTTACCCAATCCATAATTACTTAATATTATTACTTGAAAAATGTTTTGTCCATTATGATTGCTTCCACTTGTGCTATACTTAACAACATTTGGCCTTGACCTCATAAGCAACATTTACTCATTGCGAAAAAGTAAATACAAAATGCGTGGAAAGAACATATAAGAATAAAAAAAAAGGAAAATATATACAGAGCATTATATCAAAGAGTTGCCATGGACATCATAAAATAATTACAAAATGTTAGAACTGGACCAAGGAGCACTTAGTAGTTACCTCAATCAACAGAAGGATGATCCTTGACAGTTAAATGCAGCAACGAAAAGGTGATGTGGAGTGCAAGTGAAATACAATGCATGTAAGGGGGACAGATTATAAAATAAATGAACTTGACACACCAAGAAAAGCTTTGTAATGCCATACACTGTGGACGCAGCAGAATAAACACTGACACTGTAGGCACTAACCAGCAAAGGCATATCACTACTGTTACGACATATCCAAACTTACTCTTTTATTTCCTGCTTATCACTTCTGAAACCAAAACAAACACATGACATATTCGCCCATACTCACCCCTCTAACATGGCCAAGTTTCCGCTCAAGTTCTGCTTTTTCTTTTTTAAGAAACTCACACATTTCCTTCAAATCTCTTACTTGATTCTGTAAGATTAAAGATAACGTGTAAGATAGCTATAGTCACCGGAAAGAAAACACAATTCATCTGAACAGGCAATCTCTGTAACTGGGTGGTCAAGCTAAACAAGGAGGATTTTTTTTTAAGATTTTATTTATTCTATTTTTACACAGAGGGGAGGGGAGGGGAGGGAGAAGGAGAGGGAGAGAAACATCAATGTGTGATTGCCTCTCACATGCCCCCTACTGGGAACCTGGCCTGCAACCCAGGCATGTGCCCTGACTGGGAATTGAACCGGTAACGTTTCGGTTTGCAGGCCAGCAGTCAATCCACTGAGCCACACTAGCCAGGGCTAAACAAGGAGGATTTTGAATTAAGATGTATGTTGAATTAAAAGTATGAGGTCTGTTCAGAAGGTATCCAGTCATGTAATATGAAAAATAGAGACATTTATTGAAGAAGATGCAAGATACAAGAAACATTGTACATAGGATAATGAACCTCAGACCCCTTCAAAGTAGGCACTCCGCAACCTCACACAGTTTTCCTAATCGCCATCAGCTGCCCCATCGTATTTTCTTGAATCTCATCAATGATCTGAAATCTCTTCCTTTTCAAAGATGATTTTAGTTTTGGGAAAAGCCAGAATTCACAGGGCACCAAATCTGGGCTGTAGGGGGCTGAGTCACGTGGGTGACTTAATATTTATCCAAAAAACTCTGCAGGATGCATGATAAATGAGTGGGCGTGTTGTCGTAATGAAGCTATGTTGCCCATAGTTGCGGCCTTCTGAATCATCTGAATAGTTTCCTTGGAGGAATGTTCAAGCTTAATGCAAAATTTTTCTTTTTTTTTTCTTTTTTTATGTGATGTATTATGCTTCTTGATTGGCAGATATTGTACCATCCTTGCATCCCTAGGATGAATCTCACTTGGTCATGGTGTATGATCTTTTTAATGTATTGCTGGATGCAGTTTGCCAATATTTTGTTGAGGATTTTAGCATCTACGTTCATCAGTGATATTGGCCTGAAGTTTTCTTTCTTTGTTATCTTTATGTAGTTTTGGGATTAGGATGATGCTGGCTTCATAAAAAGAGTTTGGGAGTCTTTCATCTTCTTGAATTTTTTGGAATAGTCGGTGAAGGACGGGGTTAGCTCTCACTTAAATGCTTTGTAAAATTCTCCTGTGAAACCATCTGGTCCAAGGCTTTTGTGTGTCGTCTGCTGATCTTGGTCGGTTCAGGCTTTCTGCTTCTTTATTGAGTTTTGGAAGATTATATTTTTCTAGAAATTTGTCCATTTTACCTAGGTTTTCAAATTTCTTGGCATATAGTTCTTCATAGTAATTTATTACATTCCTTAGTATTTCTGTGGTATCAGTTGTAATCTCTCCTCTTTCATTTCTGATTGTGTTTATTTGGGTCCTCTCTTTTTTTTTTCCTTGATGAGCCTGCTTAAAGGCTTGTCGATTTTCTTTATCTTTTCAAAGAACCAGCTCCTGGATTTACTGATCCTTAGATTTGTGCCTTTAGTTTCTCTGTCATTTAATTCTGCTCTGATCTTGGTTATTTCCTTCCTTCTACTTGCTCTGGGCTGTCTTTGCTGTTGTTCCTCGAGTTCTTGTAGCCATAGGGTTAGGTTGTTTATTTGAAATGTTTCTATCTTTTTTAAGTAGGCCTGTATCGCTATGAACTTCCCTCTCAGGACTACCTTTGCTGTGTCCCTCCCATAAGTTTTGGGTTGTTGTCAGTTCATTTTCATTTGTTTCCAGAAACTTTTTTATTTCTTCCCTAATCTCATTTTTGATCAATTCATTGTTTAATAGCAAGCTATTCAGTCTCCATGATTTTGAGTGTTTTTTTTTTTTTTTCTTGGGGTTGGTTTCTAATTTCAGTCCCTTGTGGTCAGAGAAAATGCTTGATATGATTTCAATTTTCTTGAATTTGTTGAGGCTTGTTTTGTGTCCTATCATGTGGTCTATCTTTGAAAATGTTCCATGTGCATTTGAAAAGAATGTATATTTTGCTTCTTTGGGGTGAAAGACTCTACATATATATCAGCTAAGTCCATTTCATCTAGGGCATTGTTCAATGCCACAATATTTTTGTTGATATTTTGTTTGGAAGAGCTGTCCACTTTTGACAGCGGGGTGTTGAAGTCCCCTACTATAATTGTGTTGCTGTCAATATCTTTCTTGAAGTCCTCCAAGATTTTCTTTATGTATGGGTGCTCCTATGTTGGGTGCATATATATTTACAATGTTTGTCTTCTTGGTGGATTCTTCCCTTGAGTATTATGAAGTGTCTTTTTGGGTCTCTCTTTATGGCCCTTTTTTTGAAATCTATTTTGTCTGATATGAGTATTGCTACCCTGGCTTTTTTTTCCTGTCCATTTGCTTGGAAAACTTGTTTCTAGCCCTTCGCTTTCAGTTTGCATAGGTCTTCTGTCCTGAGGTGGGTCTCTTGTAAGCAGCATATGTGTGGGTCATGCTTTCTTATCCATTCAGCTATCTATGTCTTTTGATTGGGGCACTTAATCCATTTATGTTTAAGGTTATTATTGATAGGTACTTATTCATTGCTATATTTTTGTACCTGTGTTCCTCTCTCTCTCTTTTCCTTCCTTTCCTTAAATTGCTCCCTTTAGTATGTCTTGCAGAGCTGGTTTGGTGGTGGTGTATTCTTTTAGACTTCTTTTGTCTGGGAAGCTCCTTATTTCGCCTTCTATCTTGATTGAGAGCCTTGGTGTGTAAAGTATTCTTGGTTGCAGGCCTCTGGTTCTCATTACTTGGAATATTTCTTGCCATTCTTTTCTGGCTTGGAGCGTTTCCATTGAGAAGTCAGCTGCTAGTCTTATTGGGGCTCCCTTGTATGTTATTTCCTGTTTCTCCCTTGCTGCCTTTAAGATTTTCTCTTTGTCTTGGAATTTTGCCAGTTGAATTATGATGTGTCTTGAAGTACGCCTCTTTGGGTTCCTCTTGAATGGGACTCTCTGTGTTTCCTGGAATTGTGTGACTTTTTCTCTCATCAGATTAGGGAAGTTTTCCATCATTACTTTTTCAAACAGGTTTTCTATCCCTTGCTCTTCTTCTTCTCCTTCTGGTATCCCTATTATACGGATATTATTACGTTTCATGTTGTCCTGCATTTCCCTTAATTCCTCTTCATTATTTCTGAGCCTCTTTTCCTTTTGTTGTTCTTTCTGGGTGTTTTTTCCTACTTTGTCCTCCAGCACACTGATCCGATCCTCTGCTTCATTGAGCCTGTTTTTGATTCCTTCTACTGTGTTCTTCAGTTCAGATATTGTACTCTTCATTTCCCCTTGGTCCTTGTTGATAGTTTCTATTTCCTTTTTAATGTTGATATAGTTTGCAGTGAGTTCACTGTAGTTTCCCTGTAGTTTCTGGTAATTCTCTGGGAGCTCATTGAGCTTCCTGATCACCAATGCTTTGAATTCAATATCTGATGGTTGACTTGCCTCTATTTCATTTAGCCTTCTTTCTGAGGCTTCCTCCTTTCCTTTCATTTGGGGACTGTTTCTTTGTCTCCACATTGTTTGTGACACTCTTTTTGTTAGCCTCTGTTTCTTAAATTGGTCTATTCTGACTCTCTGGGCTTATGGTGTGAACTTCTATGGTAGAATACCTGTGAGATTCAGTGGTGCAGTCTCCTTAATCTCCTGAGCTCACTGTTCTTGGGCTGTCATTTATGTTGGCTCTCTGTATGTCTTTGGGTTTTGATTGTTGTTGGTTCTTCCTTTGGTAGGTCCTTCCTCCAGCTGGTTAACTGAGGGTCACTCCGTCCACCATACCTTATATTCTGTTGTGTAGGTGTGGACAAGTTGTGTGAAGCTGATTCTTCTGTGTGACCAAGGTTTTGAGGCTTCTTTCTCACTCTTGTTCAGTTGTTTGTTGTGGGCAATTTCTCCACCAATTGGTTGTATTTCCAGGTTGGTCCTGGATTGAGGTTAGTGTGTGTTCCATTTCCTCCTTCACCTTCTTCTGCTGTTTTCTATTGGTGGTCTGCTGCAAGATTTTGGGAGAGAGCCAGGCTGGGCTGTGTGAGAGGCCATGTGCTTGTTTGGCAGGCAGGCTTGAATAGGAAGAATTTTTCAAAGAGAAAAAAAGAGGCACTCAGCAGTTGTTTGGGGAATTCTCTGCAGCAGCCTCCCATCTCCTGTGCCCCTGCCCCCTGCAGCCCTGGGGTCAGTGTGTGCCTGGTGATCAGAGGCCCAGGGTGGCCTGCCTGCCCAAACACCAGGATGGTGTGTAGCCCGTGATCCGTGGCTTGGTGGCGGCCCACCCACACCCACTCCAGAAGCACCGGGGGCGGTCCACACTGGTCTGTGGAGCTAATGTCTGGGGTGTGGGGTTGGAGGCCTCCCACCCAGCCCCTGCTCCCGGAGCCCTGTAGGGCTGACTGGCTCTGTAGAAGAAAGACAGATGTACCCCACAAAGGGGAGCTGCAGTCCACAGAATGACTTGACTCAATGGGGAACTAAACTACCCATAAGGGGCACTGAGAGTCCCTAGCATCTAGGTCAGCAAGGAGCAAGAAGGTGGTGTGTGAGTTGCCCATAATTGGTACACCTCAAGGACAGCACAACTGGTGGACTAAAGGCCTAGGCCGGGCGCAGAAGGGCACCTAGGAACTAGGCTGGAGGCTGGACAACAGCAAAGAGTGTCATCTTAATGCAAAATTTGATGCATATTCACAGTGCTACTCACTCATTCATTTGGAATGTGACAGCCACACAGTACACATGCTCACTCAACAGTGTCTACCGCCCCCACTGACTAGTATAGTGAAGTTGTCATTGTTCACACATGTACATTCCAGTCCACTCTCCTTGGCTACCAGGTTATGTCGAAGTTGTGCAAATCATTCTTGTTATATTAACAATGGCTAGATTTTTTTCAGACAGACCTCATATATAAAGAGTATTTTGTATATGAATTTCAAGAAATATTTTTCACATTTTTGCCTTAATGTAAAATATAAATTTGAGTTTAGGACTCTGGTTTTAACTATCTCATAAATTATATATGTAGATCCGTATGGTATAGAGAAAGAGACAACTGAACTTGTAACACTGGCTCTAACAGTGTAAAAATCAAAATGAGAAGCAGAAAACAGTTTAACTATATGATTACTCATGGAATTAACAGATTGCTAATAATCTAGGTTAAAATAAAAAGAAATTAAACAATTAACCAGCCAAGAAAAATGATTCCCATAAACAGGATAAGATTTGGAAAATCAAAGATAAACTTTTTACAAACATTGAAATAAATGAAATTTCTAAAGGAGACAATTATCCTAATATATTTTTAATTTAAAGCCTTTATTGCTTAAAGATATCCTAATATTTTAAAGTGTCACAACTGTTAATGAAATACATCAAACATCCTCTTACCTCAGAACATTTGTTTTGAACTTGCTATTTCTGTTGTTTAGAAATTTTTCCAGTATTAGCAGGACCCACGTCCTTATCTGCCCCTAGATCTCTGCTAAAATGTCATTTTATTAAGGAATCCTTTCCTTTACTACTGTACTTCAATTGGCAATTCCTCATACCCTCACCCAACACATACATGACCCCTTCCCACCAACCATGATGCTTTTTCTCCTTAGCACTTAATATAAGCTGACATATCGTATATTAACTTGTTTATCAGCCTTCCTCACTAGAATGTAAGTTCTATGAGTACAAGAATTTTTTTTCATTGTTGTTTCCCAGCATCTAGAAGAGTGTTTCACACAAAATAGGATCGCAACAGATAATTGTTAAATGAAAAAATGTAGAAAGTATAACACTACCATGGTATTTTTATAAATATGAGTTTTTATGAATATGAGTTCTTCATAAACTAATATGGTGAGTATAACAAATCGAGGAAAAAAGTTTTTCAGGCATTAGATTTCTTAACTATAATAAAGAACACTGAATTTACCTTCAATCTTGGCAAATCTTTATTTGCTTGTTCAAGCTGAAATTTTAGTTCAATATTTTCAGATGACAACTTCAAGTTTTCCCTCTGAAGCTCCTGTTCTCTTTGCCAATGATCATTTGACTCTATTTCTGAAGTCTTCAGGAAAATAAAGTTAGCAATATTTTTAAGATTTAACAAATAAAAGTTGCATAAGACATATTGAATAAGGAAACACTACATTAAAATGGAACATATTTCCTCAAAGGAATATGAGGAAATTGGAGAGCTCTGGAGAAAACAACCAAAAATAAATAAGAATATAAAACTTACAGGAAAAAAGGTAACAAAATATATTTTAATTAATATTGAAAGCAAAGTCAAGTAAGTATAACTTAATGTCCACACGTACGTTTAAGTGTTTTTAAGTCCAAAAATGAAGTATGATTGTTATCCATTATAGACTGTATTCTATCCCACCAACACCCGCTCCCAAATTCAGTATGTTTAAGTCCTAACTCCTAATACCTCAGGATGACCTTATTTGGAGACAGGGCCTTTTCAGAGGTAATCAAGTTAAAATAAGGTCATTAAGGTTGCCCCTAATTCAATGACTAATGTTCTTACACAAAAAGGAAATCTAGACTCAGACATGGAAGACAGACAGTGTGAAGTACAGGGAGAAGACAGCCATGAAGCGATAATGAGAGAGGCCTGGAACAGAGACTTCCCTCACAATCTAGAGAAGGAATTAAGCCTGCTGATGCCTTGGGTTTAGATTTCTGGCTTCTAGAACTATGAGAAAAAAATTATGTTGTTTCAGCCATCAAATCTGTGGTGCTTTGTTATGGTAGCCATAGCCAATAATACACACAAACCTACAAAAAGAAGTGCCTCAACTCCTGGAGCAAAAGTAATCACTCTGCCCTTGTAACACTGTATTTGCATTTCTCTTGGCATGAATTCATCTTGGTTTATTATTTATGTTCATTTTTACTTCTCATTCTAAACTACAGGTTATTTGAAAGAGAAATCTGTGCTTGATTTACTTTTTTCTATAAAATGGAGAGTTTCAAATTCTCAATTACTTATTACCCAGCAGAAAAAAAAAAAAAGAACCATTTTGACCCTGAGTAGAGTAGTTAAATAAGAATTAACTTTCATCCACCTTCTCTTAACATTTAAATGTTTGATTGTAGTCAATGTTTTGAGGACATAGGCAACTGAAATGGGTGGAAAGAATAAAGAAAAAAATGCTGTTTGATTTCAACTGTGAACAAATTTGTCTTTATCTGTACTGTAATATAAATTAAACTGCCCCAAAGTAGTGTGTACATAGGAAGTTCATAAACTGTAGAGTTAGGCCTGTAGGCCTGCATTTAAATTCTGTTCTGCATCTTCTTGATCACTAAAGATGTTACTTATTCTCCATGCTTCCCATGTAAATTATGAATAATATTCTGCTAAATATTGTGGGTATTAAATGTAGGCAAATACTCTAACACAACATAGATAGCAATAAACTCACTTTTCTCATTATAAAAAATTATTTTTATAATACATGGAAAAAAACACTAAATGAACTTGTTATGTATGTCAGAATGTCACACAGCATTGTAACAAATTTTCACTGATATTATTCACTGTATAAAATTTTACTAGCAGTGAGAATTTTACATCATGGTACATTAGAAATTTCTAAGGTGAAACCAACACCTCTAAAGTGCCTTATTTTTTGTTATTCTGTGATCTAATCTAATCATTTTAAGTGAGCACCAATGTCAGAACAGGGAATATTAAAATGAATTAGGAAATGAATAACCACTTATTTTGTCAGAACTAGACAAATGCTAGGGTTTAAGGAAAAGTTTATTAATAGTTCATATTTTCTACAAATTCCACACAATTTTTTTCCATTTGCACATATCTATACTACTGGTTATAAGAAACTCTGCTAACAAAGAAATAAAGAACTGTCACATCCTCAAACCTGGGGCCCGCCACTTCTCGGCCGGACTGGCACACCAGTCTCGGGGCTCGCCCGTGCAGCCTCCTCTGCACAGGGACTCACGGCAGCCGTGGCTGTGGCAGAACCATGGTCCTCCCCGGGAGAGTCTTCTGCATCCATGATGTGACTTACATCTTCAGCTATGTGTCCTTTTCCTTTCTCATTCTTGCCTAGTTCATTCTCTTCCTTGATTTTATATTCCTGCTCATTTTCACAATAGTCTTGATCAATTTTCTCAATTTCAGGATCTGGGTCATTTTCAACATTGGAGTTAAAATCTGCCAAGGTACCATTATTTAGCCTAAATGTACTTGATTTATTGTTTGGTCTTGCCCCAGATGCATTTGGCTCAGTAGGATCTACAATATCTTCTGCTTTGTGTTTTTCTTTGTTATTGGAATACTGTAGAATATTTCTAGGTTCCTCATGATATAAGTTGTCACTGGTGTCTATTCCCTTCCCATTTTTAATTCTGAGTACCCTTAGGGTTTTTTTTTTGTTCCTATGTAAAGTATTCTTTTTGTGAAAAATGCTGTGCCCGTGTTTATTAACACTGGTAGAGAGGGTGGAAAGCGTAGTTGTGTCGCGTAACAGATTCTGCTTGAAGCAGAAGAAAAGGAAGAGACATGAAAAGAAAAGAAAAGAAAAAAGAATAACAAACATGTACACACGAAGTGATTTAAAGTAAGATAAAACAAACAATTCTTCATCAATGATTCTTGATAAAGAAAGCTATAAACATCACATATTTGATGGAAAAATGCAATAACATATTTTCCTATTTTATCTAATTGCATATTCTTGCCACAGCAAACTCGTATCACCTACATTTAAAATCTCTAGAATCATTTGTAAGAAGTTCTATGTGAAGCATAAGAATTTTAAGTTTATGTTATTATATAAGAAGAATTAAAGAAGTTAAAATATATCAGTAACTACTAAAAATAAAAGTTTAATTTATTGCATTAATATTAAGGATAGGGATCTACTCATTTTGGCCAGATGAAGGTAAAAACTGATTTCACTTCTAAACTTTAATGTGAAAAAACTGAAAAGGAATGATGTACACTTACTGAAGTCCTGGAGTAGGTATCCTTTGAAGACTGTTTTTCTAAAGCATGGAGTTTTTCTTGGAGGTATCTATTTTGTAAACGTAAATCTTCTACAACAGAATCACGAGGAAGAGCTTGGTGGGTCCTATGAACAACAACCACAGACTCTTTACTATTCAAACACCAACTTTTCATGGTTTATTACATTAAAATACAGGAAAGAAAGAAAACATATATTTATTAACATATTTATTTTAAATTCTAAAAAACTTACAAATTTTATGAAAATTAAATTAGGACATGACTATTTACATTATAAAATGATCCTCTACAGAGGATTCATTGCAGGTCTCCTTTAAACTATGTGTTAATAAGTGTGGTTTGATGTTTAGAACTACATTAACATCTTTAAAGACCATGCATCAATTTATATGAAATTATATAAGAAAGTTGAATTAAATTACCCACTTTTAAAAACATATATAATAACTTTATAATATCTATGTGCTTCTCAAGAAGCACAAGGATTTCTAAAGGCTTTTACTGGTGCCAGACGATAATCTGTTATTTCATGTCTACACTCATCTGTGTGCCCCACAGGGTCCTCCATAACCTGGCGCAACCGCACTTACTCAACCTGACTGTCCGGTCTGCCTTTACTAAGGCAAACAAACCCATTCTTACCACACATGAAAGACACACTCCCGCCTCTCTGTCTCTGTTCGGGTTCTGCTTTCCTGGAATGTCCTTCCTCCCTTTAACATCTAGATTTGATTCATAAAACTCAGAAATTTACACTTGCACTGGGAGAGAAAATGAGTTCAATATCTTTTACAACGTCTTATCATTACTTCAGCCAACACAGAATCATATTATTAAGGAAAAAAGAACAATTAAACCTCTAAAAGTATTAGAAGTTTTCAAAACGAAAATATTTTGATTCCTGTAAAAACTGCAAAGGAGAATTAAAGCGTTCAGTTTAGTTTTTGCTCTGAATATATATTTAGACTAAGGGAAAAAAAGAGGGAAGAGCCACTGCTAGCACGAGATAGTAACTATAAATAGATGTTAAAAAAAAAGAATTCTTCAATCACAATTTCCTTCTCTATCAAGCGGAATTCTGAAGGATTTAAGAAACCATGGCTTAGAAGGGAAGTACTTTGTATGTAAGTTCGCAGCATGAGTGTCCCTACGAAGGAGTTCCACTTTGTATGTGCACACTACATTAGTACAGACACAACGGTGTATGTTCATAAAGAAGCACTGATGGTAGTTTTCAAAGATTAACAGGAAGGAAAACAAAACAATAAAAAGAACGGTAAGTATCCTCGTATCCAAATGTCATAGGTAGATACCAGACTTGGATCATTTAACATGATCCCAAATCATTTGTAAACACTTAGGAGGGAAAGAAACAAATTAGGTAAACCTATTCTATGTTCATCTTGGAGGATATGAGTGAAATAGAAAATGATGAATAGTTTTACTTGCTGTTGTTGGGACATAATTTTATTTTTCTTTGCATTAACGTGACTATATCAGAAGACAACGCTTGGAAAGAAACAGCAAAAGAAGAAAATCTCAAAGGCTCTACTGAAAAAATGACCTTGAGGGTTCTGGGTCTAGGTGCAATATAGTAAACATATCCAGTCTTTCTTCTCACCAATGCATGGAGCATCTACTTCAGGACTTTGAAAAGTAAAGAGTTTACAGATCAGGATAAAATGCCAGAATTTGAAGTATCAGCAAACAGATGGTGAACTTATCTCTTCTTTTCCTCTGGTATTTATCGGCTTGAATGCAGCATTGCTTGAAGTGAGTGTCAACACTGAAGGAGAGAGCTCTAGGGGAGCCTTCAAGTTCTAGCACCGAGTACAAATATCCCTCATTCTTTCTTTCTTCTATCTATTCTTTCATGCCTCAACCCTCAAGTAATCCCACAGATAGTGGTGGCAGAGACAACCATGGGAATCCACAGGTGGCTAAATTTTTAAAGAGGGAAATCATCTTCTCCAATTAGTAGTAAGCTGTGATTGGTAAGGCAGTAGGGCAAATGTAGCCCCTCTGCCTCCCCTCACCCCCCTTTCTGCTCTCCTATTGTTTGCTTGGCTGCAGATGTGCACAAGGATGCACAGGGTACTAATGTGCCAGTTTTGGCTCCAAGTACCTGAAGGGGAGCCCTAGGGAAATAGAGAGTATCAGGGAGATTGCAAGAAGGAAGAAACCCAAACAACTATATAGCTGTTTATGAACTTCTGGGCTCACCTTCACGGATCTGATCCTATTCAGAATACCAAAGACTCTGAGAACCGAAACAGAGAGAAGACAGGAGGTGGGCGAACAGGACGAATCCCAACAGCACTGTAAAGGCTTTGAAACAGAACTGGTATTGGAATCACAGCCCACAAAAACCAAGTTGGAACTTGGGGTCTCAATCTATCCAGACCACTGCACACTAAAACAAAAATAACTACATTTTCCCACAGAATTTAACTAAGATCCAGAAACTCACAATACGCAAAAGTTCAAGAATATAGTCCAAAGTTACGTGACATACAAAGAAACAAGAATATCTCAACTTACAAGAAAAGACAATCAACAGAACCCAAGCTTAAAATACCATGTTTATTATGTCAGTTTCTATGGGTCAACCAGTCTCCTTCATTATAACTGATAGCACATTTCCGTGTAATAGCTTACCTCATATATGATATGTCATCTTCTAAGTCGAGATTTCTCTTTTTTAATTCTTCCAACTCTTTTTCAGACTCCAAAGCTCGCACTCCCATAACTTGATTAACAGTCATGCCAGTTGTTTTTAGTTTCCTCTGCAAAGTAAGTTTCTCTTTATCAGCTCTGCAGGATTTAATAGAGAAGCATGAAAATATACCATTCACTGTTTGGCTTGTTCAGTTTCTTAAACTGCAGGTTACTCATTGCAAGACCAATGTATAAAAACCAGATTATTCTGCATTGGCTATGAGCTAACTTATTTTAAAATTATAGGAACTCCATTTATAAACTGTTAAAATATATTTAAAACATATTTTAAAGAAAGAAAATAAAAAGTAAATTATAGATAATAAGTTATAATTAAAACTAGAGAATTTCTTATAATATTAATATTATAATAAAGTACAATAAAACTATATAACTTCCAGGTCAATTAAAGATTTTACACATAATTAATTACATTTACATTAAACTCACTTGGCAAAAAGATCCTTCAAAGTATTCAACTGCTTTGTTAGAATATAGATTTCTCCCTCTTTCTCTTTTAACTTGTTTCGAATTCCTTCTATTTTGCTTTGCCATTTTTTACCTTCTTCCCACCTAATTAATTCTTCTCTAACACTCTGTGAACAATAATAAAGGAGGAAGAAAATTACTAATATTGCTTTTAATTTCATTTTAATAAGTATCAATTGCAGTTTACTATAAAAATGGTAAAACAAAACTTCCTAGAAAATAAGTAAATAGTCCTAACTTCTACAATTTTTAGGCATGCCAAGCTATTAGCAAAAATGATCTTCAGTTTAAGTATTCTGTATTTTCTAACTTGACAAACAAAATTCTAGGGAATGGTTTGAACTAATGCTAACAGCCTTAAGTCTTTACATGAAGACTTTGATGTAGATGATGATGGCTACAGTAAGCTTGCAACAAAGAAACCACAATATATGTATAAATGGCCAACCCAATTCTGTCATCCCACGTCAATAGCCTAGCATCAGGGCCCCTTCAAATCTTCAGTACCCATTACTTTTCTTATCTAACAAATATTTATTTAGTGCTAGTCATGTCCCAGGTACTACTTTAGGCACTAAGAATAGAAGCAATGAATAAACCAAAAAAAAAAAAAAAATCTATCTTCCTGAATACTAGAGTCCAGTTTATGTTGGTTAGGTGGATGAATTAGGGAAAGGGAGCAAAATATAGACAACAACAACAACAAAAACAAAACAAGAAATATTGTGGTTGTGTTAGTGTGATAAGTGCTAAAAAGGGGGTGGGAGATAGCGAAGGAATTCAAGTCTTTTAGGGACAGGCATCATGGCTTGTTACAACTGAGATACAGCGTTCAGGAAACAGCCGATGTACTGCACAAAATCTGGATGTGCTACTGGACATTCACACAGTTAAAAATTCTGCTCACAAATGTCTGAGCTAAGAATTTACATTTTCATTCCACCAAGCAATTTTTATTGATTTTACTGTGATGCAGATTTTGACCCGCAAAATCCGTGGAGGGGACCGCCCCGATTGCGTGAATCAAATTTACCCAGAGACACGCTTTGAGAAAAGAATCCGGCAGCCACGGGTCTTTTCCTCCATCTTGGAAAAAGGCCTCGTGGGTAGCTTAGCCGGGGTTTTATTAGAAGCTTTAGGACACATTTACATTGGATTGATTATTCATGGCCTTATGCAGAACAGGGGTCTTCAGCTGAGTCATGAGGATATATGGGAAGGGAATAGATAAGGGGTAGGTTTACTCATTAACGAAGCGTTAGGATGTAAATTCAGGTCTGGTGGCAGACAGGACCAGGGTAGTACATTAAACAGGAGACAAGTAATTTGAGGGTAAGCTAACTAGGGCTGTTAACTTTTGGGATCATAAAACATTGAGGCAGTGATCTATTAACTTAAGCTTCCTGACTTTGGGGAGGAAGAAACTCAGCAAGTTAAGAGAATTTCTTAAGATACATTTTTGCCAAATTCCCATTAGATAATTTCTTTTCCACTGACATGATTCACACTTGTCCACACGGGAATCACGCGGAGCTGCGCTCAAAACGTGTAAATTCCAGAACTGCGTGTTTTCACGTGTGTGGAAAGAATTCCCACATTACTGTGTACTAAATTTTCTAGGAATACAACAGCTATATAAAAGGAAAAGGAATACAACAGCTGTATAAAAGGGACATCTAAATTTTCTAGGAATACAACAGCTGTATAAAAGGAAATCATTTCTATAGAAATCATTTTGTTGAAAATTGTATCAACAATTGTTTACTATTTTAGAAATGAAGTTATAAATGGAAATGCCATTGTGATATATTAGCTGCCAATAGGACATGTTTTATATCAGATTGCATTTGTTGCTCTGAATTCATATTAATACCACCTAAAGGTGAAAGGACAAGACTACTTCATTATGTTTTCTAGTGTGCTCATAGCCAGAGCATTTACATGTTGGAATATAGAATGTATATGAATACATTATTTTTATAAACTATTTTCCCTTTATATTTCTCCTTTATATTTTATTTTGGGAATTTATAATGATAAATTTGAAATTACACATGTAAGTACTAGTTATATTAACCATGCATATCATTTGGAATAGTAAAGGGGATATTATGAAACATCGTATTCACTATAAAAAAGAATGTTGGTTCCATATGAATTTTAGATTTATTTTAGATCTGTGAAATATACCATTAGTATTTTAATAGGAATTGTGTCGAATCTACAGATTGCTTTGCGTAGTATGGACATTTTGATGATGTTAATTTTTCCAATCCATGAACATGGTATATCCTTCTACATCTTCCTTAATTTCTTTCTTCAGTGTTCTATAGTTTTCTGAGTACAGGTCTCTTATCTCCTTGGTTAAATTTATTCCTACGTACTTTACTCTTTTGTTGCTATAGTAAATGGGATTTTTTCTTAGTTTATCTTTCTGATAGTTCATTGTTGGTGTACAAAAATGCCATAGATTTCTGAGTATCCTGCTATTTTGATGATTTCACTTATTAGGTTGAGTAGTTTTTTGGTGGAGACTATAGAGTTTTCTATATACTATCACGTTGTCTGCAAATAATGCTAGTTTTACTTCCTCCATTCCAATCTGGATGCCTTTTATTTCTTCTTCTTGTCTGATCACTGTGGCTAGTACCTTGAGTACTATGGTGAATAAGAGTGGTGGAAGTGGACAGCCTTGTCTTGTTCCTGATCTTAAGGGAAACACTTTTAGTTTTTGACCATTGAATATGATGTTGGCAGTAGGTTTTTAGTATATGGCCTTTATTATGTTGTGGTATGTTCCACCTACTCCCACTTTGCTGAGTGTTTTTATCATAAATGGGTGCTGGATTTTAGCCAATGCTTTTTCTGCTTCTATTGATAGGATCATGTGATTTTTTATCTTTCCATTTGTTTGTCATGTATCACATTTATTGACTTGCGAATATTGTACCATCCTTGCCTCCCTGGAATGAATCCCACTTGATCATGGTGTATGATCTTTTTAATGTATTGTTAATGATATGGTTTGGTAGTATTTTGTTGAGGGTTTTTGCATCTATGTTCACCAGTGATACTGGTCTGTAATTTTCTTTCTTTGTTGTATCTTTACCTGTTTTGGGATTAGGATAATACTGACCTTGTTAAAAGAGTTTGGGAGTCTTCCCTCTTCTTGAATTTCTTGGAATAGTTTGTGAAGGATCACTATTAGTTCTCCTTTGAATATGTGGTAAAACTTGCCTGTGAAGCCATCTGGTCCAGGGATTTTTTTGTGTTGGTAGTTTTTTGATTACTGCTCCAATTTCGCTAATAGTTTTTGTCCTATTCAGGTTTTCTGCTTCTTGCTGATTCAATTTTGAAAGATTATATGTTTCTAGAAATTCACCCATTTCACCCAGAAATTTATATGGAACCAAAATGACCCCAAATAGCCACAGAAATCTTGAGATAAAAGAACAAGTTGGAGGGATCACAATACCTGATATCACAGTATACTACAAGGCCAATGTAATTAAAACAGTCTGGTACTGGTATAAAAACAAGCACATAAATCTATAGAAAAGAACAGAGAGCCCAGAAATAAACCCACAACTCCATGATCAATTAATATTTGACAAACGGAACACATACATACAATGGAGTAAAAACAGCCTCTTCAAAAAAATGGTGCTGAGAACTGGACTGGTACATGTAAAAAAATGAAAGTAGATCACCAGCTTACACCATACACAATAAGCTCAAAACAGATAAAAGACATGAATATAAGTTGTGATACCATAAAAGTCCTAGAAGAAAACATAGGCAGTAAAATTTCAGATATCCTACATAGCAATATTTTTTATGATATATCTCCTAAGGCAAGGGAAATAAAGAAAAAAGTAAATAAATGGTACTATATGAAATTTTAAAGCTTCTGCATAGCTAAAGAAACCATCATCAAAATGAAAAGAGCATTGACTGTACAGAAGAATATATTTGCCAATGATACATCAGACAAGAGTTTGATTTCCAAAATATATAAAGAAGTCACATGACTTAACACCAGGAAGACAAATAATCAAATAAAAAATGGGCAGAGGACCTGAATAAACACTTCTCCAAGGAGGACATACAAATAACCCACAGACATATGAAAGGATGCTCAGCATCACTAGCCATCAGAGAGATACAAAAACCACAATGAGATACCACCTCACAGATGTCAGAATGGCCATCATAAACAAATCAACAGACAAGTGTTGGAGAGGATGTGGAGAAGAGGGGACCCTAGTGCACTATTGGTGGGAACGCAGACTGGTGTAACCACTGTGGAAAACAGTATGGAATTTCCTTAAAAAACTAAAAACGGAACTACCTTTTGACCCAGTAGTTCCACTGTTGGGGATATACCCTAAGAAGCCCAAAACCTCACTTCAAAAGAACTTACCACCCCGAGGTTCACTGCAGTGGTATTTATAATATCCTAGTGTTGGAGACAGCCTAAGTGCCCATCGGTAGATGAACAGATCAAAAAACTACGGTACGTTCACACAATGGAATACTATGCAGCAGAAAAAATAAGGAGCTCCTACCCTTTTTGACAGCATGGATGGAACTGGAGACTATTGTGCTAAGTGAAATAAGCTAGTCAGTGAAAGACAAATACCATGTGATCTCACTTATTAGAGGAACATAATGAACTAAATAAACTAATGAGCAAAGAGAACCAGAGACATGGAAACAGGGAACTGACAGCTGCCAGAGGAAAGGGAGGATGGGGGGAATAGTGGAAAGGGGATGGGATTAGTCAAAGAACATGTATGAGTGAACCATGGACATGGACAACGGTGTGTGGATGGACTGTGGGAGCAGGGAGAGGGCAAAGGAGGAAAAATTGGGATAGCTATAATGAAACCATAAACATATGGTTAAAACCATAACTTTAAGTCAAATACCCAGTTTATTTCAAATGCCTAAGATACTGCTCTCTCAAAACTAACTTTTCTGCTACTGGTTTAGTTTTTACCTTTTTTACTTAGTTAATCTCACAAGTATCCTTTTCAAAAATGTAAAAGCTTCGCTAAGTTTAATAGTCATTAAGTTCTTTTTTTCTGAAATATCACAAGGAATTTTGTGTACCTCCAGAAATAGAAATATTAGTTGGGGGCATAAGGTAAATAAATTCTTCTGCAGCATATAGTACTTTCTAGGGACTGGGCAGTTCTATCCCATCTGACATTACCCTTTAAGTAAGACTTACGAAAAAAGCCAAAATAACTTAAAAATGAGCAATAACAACAACGACAACGAAATACCAAAGGCAAACGTCACCAAGGGTCTGTTCTGGACTGGGGGAGAAAAGGTGAAAAGAGAGGATGGGAAGAGAAGTTCTCTTTTCGTATTTTCTGCGCCAACAGCCTCTTAGGCATAGATTTCGGAATAATGTTATTGTATTTTAAATTATTCATTCATTCAAGAAACACTGAGCATCTACTATGGGACTGTTTTGAGTGTTAAGGATGGAACAATAAACCAAAGAGGCAAAGTTTCTGCCATCAAAGCTTGCAGACAAAAAGATGAACACATGACTAAGTAACTCCCTACTCCATCAGACAGTAATAAGTGCTACAGAGAAAAGTAAAGTAGCATAAGAAAAACAGGACTGCAAGGAATGCGGATGGGTTTTGTTACAGAGATGGGCTTCAAACGTTGTTTTCAGAGGAAAAGGTGCTGAAATTTCAGTATGAAAAGATTCTTTCATTACAAAAACACTCACAAATTAGAAATGCCCAGCACTGTGTAATCTGAAAGAACATTTTGCCTAGATTCTTAGATATACATTTAAGGTAAGTGTAACTTTCTGCGTTCTCTCTTTTTCTAGTTAGTAATAATGTACATGAGGATGAACTTCTTGATGGCTTACAGAAGACTTTAACATATTATTTCATTCTCAACATAATCCTCAGACACTGTTAGTGCAAATAGCATTATCTAATTTAAGGAGAAATAAGCTGAAACACAGAGGTTAGGAGTTCGGGAAAAGCCGCAAAGCTATTGAGGTATTCTGATAAGAATCGGGTGAGGAACTGGTACCCAAGAATTAGTTTATACCTTTGCTCAAATAGGGAGACAGAGAAGAGAGCTATCTAGAAAAGTAAGGACATTTTGATTTGCATTTTTCACCAACAAAGCTTCTGACAGCAAGTATGTTGTGGTTCTGTGTACATAAATGTAAGCATTTCAATCAAAATTATACTAACAGTGATAAGTTTTATAGGAAAATATTTTTGTAATATACTCTGTTAAAACATTTAGTCCCATTACCTACTTACTTCTATATGGAATCAATAAAGATGTAATTTTCTTTTTTCATGTTATTAAAATTATTTTATAGATACTGAATATTTTCTGGGTACACTTTTTCTTACCATAGTTCCTCCACTGTGATTTTCTTCAGGGGAAACCATTACCACTAGCACAAATATCTGCCAGGTCACTTTTGATATTTTCAATGCTCCCAACAAGATACAAGTGTTAAGTTTACCACTTATATGCATTGTAGCAAATTTTAGTTTCTCTTTGGGTTGATTATTTCTATCAATAATTTTGTTATAAAGTAGTTTACTATTTAACTTATAAGGGGATTTTAAGCAATTTTTCTCAAATTACAGAATCAATTTATTGAGTGGGTTGGTTATTTTAATATTACTATACATACTGAAAATATTTCATGTCACATTGTCTACCCTGAAATAACCAACAGTCCAGACAACTGAAGGATTAAAGAACACATCTGAGTCAAAGTAGAAGACTAAAAATGCCTAGCTTTTTTTCCCCAAAGGACAAATCACCAAAGTATAAATAATTACACTGGAAGAAGTGCTAAATACAGTAACAAAAAAATGCAAGGTGTGAAGATATTTTGGAGGTATTATAACATTAGGAAGGTGACATGGACATGATGTAGTAATTTCCAAATGAGAGTTACATTATAGGTGTCTCCCCAAGTTCCCTTGTAAATTCCTACAGAATGGAAACTTGCCTTAGACGTCTCTACATTATTCAGTATCATTACATACATTACAGTATGTAATACATTAATGTATACATTACAGTATGTATTAGGTCCTCAGATTAATACAGTATGTCAGCTACTCATCGATGACCTCTTTAATTCTGTCTCACCGCCTCAAACACATCAGTGTGTTCCTTCACATACCTTTTCTTTCACAGGCTTCATTTCCACCTCATCCACTTTTTTTTCTAGTTGGCTTTCTAACTTTTTAATTTTCTTTTGGAGTTCTTCAATTAAACTTTGTTTATTATCACTCAGAGTTTTTCCCTGAAAAATAATATGCATTTTAACATTTTATAAGTAAAATGTATCAAACAAAATACACAAGAAATATTTCAACTGTAAACATTTCCAGAAACCATAGTTTATCATCCTTTCTAAATGGCACTGAATATAACAAGGTATCTGTTTCTGCACTGTCGTAAGATGCACTGTTCTAAACTTACAATACAATGGAGGTCACTGAAAGAGTTTAGCTAAATTAATCAAGGTGAGATGTAAGCTAATTCCAGCAAATATTATATATAAAATTTAAAAGTTGTAATCAACTGTCACCTACATATTGTAAATCAAAGACATCACAATTAAATATAAAATTACCTGTAATCCACTGGTTAGTCTTTTTATTTGCCTTCTCAGTTCATCATTCTCGTGATCAAGTCCACCTTTCTCTCTAAGCATTTTATTATAGGCTTTTTGCGTTTTTTGTAGTTCATTAGTTAAGTCACTCAAATTATCAGTTAGTGAATTTTCTCTGTTTTTACTTGTTTTAAGAGCTTCTTTCAACTTTAAAAGATTTTCATTTAAATCTTCAATTTGTGACTAATGTAAGAAAAAGAAAGGTTTAATTCTTGAATCTTCACCAAGTATCAATGATAAAAACAACAGATTATGAAAGTATACCACTAAGACTTAAGAAGAAAGTTTTATTCTAAATGTTTAAATACATTTGGAAAAAAACCCTTACAAACTACACATATTTTTCTATCTTCATTTCCAGTGACCCAAGGCTCCTTTGAGGAAATAAAACAAAACATGAAGAAAGAGTCTAAAGCAATTCATCAACAACAAACACCTAGAACCAAATGTTTCTAGGTATTATCATAAGCAAATGTTCCATTGTAGCTGAACTACTTTATTAAAGAAACAAACATATATCAATGTGCACAGCAATGTTTTAAGCACTATGAAACAAGAGCAGTCTAAACAAAATCTGTGCTTTGAAGCAGTTTCTACCCAACTTTGTAAAGACAAGACATGAAAGAGTAACTTGTAATACCAGACGGTAGACAGAATAAAGTATTTACAGAAAGGAGTTTCTAGGTGTGCTGCATAGTAACAGTGATGGGAATACTGGTACTTAAAATATGTTTTATTGAGTAAATTACAAGCCAAAATATCATTAATAACAATAATAGGAAATTAGAACTTAGTATTATGATGCAGTGAGGAGAAAAACATACATTTTCCTGAAGAAGTCAGAAAAGGCTTCGAGAAAAAGGAGTTGAAGAATGTGAGGAATTCAGAGAAAACACTTCAGGCAAAGAGAAAGGTGTTGAAGAAGACTCAACAGTTATTACTGCTAATATATTTATTACTTAATGGGTTTTTACTGTCACCTATATTCATAATCTTGATAGGTGCAATAGAAGATTTTAAATATATGAGTAAAATCCTGTCCTTATACAATTTAATGGTGGTGAAGTACATATACATATAAACCAAGAGTAAGTCAAAATTATAAACAAAACAACATATAAAAAGATTGCTCATTTTACTCAAATACAGTATATGAAACTTTCTGTAAAGAAGGTTGGAAATCATTATGAAATATATATATTCTGGAAAAAAGTTTAAATTACCAAACCTAACAATCAAGTAAGAAAATAATAAAATATTGCCAAAAAGTAATAAGTAACTTCAAACACAAGGCTTCAGAGCCAGGCAGCTCTACAGATTAAATGTCAAGGACTATGTGATATCCATCAACTATTTCAGAGGGTAAAAGAAGGAAAGCTATTTAACTCGTATTATAACTAGCAAAAACTAGATAGAAAATTCTGATATGGCAAAAGAAATAAACTAAAAATCTACACACTTATCTCACTTATTAATACAGAAGTAAAAACCATTTGTAAAATGTTTCTTAAATATAATTCTATTAGGAAGAGTAGCTTAAAATGGCCTATTCATTGCTAATTCCAAGGTGATAAGCAGGGCATAAGGACAATAAAGATACTTATTGTTCAAAAAAAAAAAGTGGGTTCTCTTCCAATGGAATTATCAGAAATGTTTTTATTTTAATGACTGTGTTGATATTTACCCTTAGCTCTTTAGTCTGTCGATCAACAATCTGTTGAACATTGAGATCCGCCTCCTTCTGAGACGTTGTAGCAATGATACGTTCTTCAGCGGCTGCTGTCATTTCTGCTCGGAGTTCCAAAAGCGCTCGACTAAGTGCCTAAAAGTTTCAATAGATACACAATTTTTTTCAAAAATTTGACGTTTTATATCAGCAATATGTAATACTTCTTTCAACTATTTGCCTAAAATACCGTGTGCTTAATCAAACACAATTCACAAACTACAAGACAACTTTTCAAATGAATTTCCTTTAGTAATGGAACTTAATTCTTCCCAAATTAAGTATGAGAGTTCAAAATCTTGACAATAACAAGTTTGAGAACCCAGCATTAAATCAGGCAATTTGTATTACGAAAACCAGGAATGTTTTGTTTTCAAATATCCAAGTTTAGATATTTATCTGAATTACTCAATATATACTTCCAAATGAAATTAATTGAATTTAAGTACACTAGGAAAGTTACTAGATTAAAAAAGGCTTAAAATTTGTCAATAAATTTCATGAGCTAGCACAGAAAACAACAGCAAGTTCTAAAACAATTGAGTATATTGTGGGAGTTCTTTCCACATGCGTGAAAACACGCAAGTTCCGGGAATCATGCGTGTCAGAGTGCAGCTCTGCGTGAGGAAAAATCATTCCCATGTGGGCAAGTGTGGATCATGTCTGTGGAAAAGGAATTCTCTAATAGGAATTTGGCAAAAATGTATCGTAAGAAATTCTCTTAACTTGCTGAGTCTCTTCCTCCCCAAAGTCAGGAAGCTTAAGTTAATGGATCACTGCCTCAATGTCCTCTAATCTGTTTCAAAATCCGCAACAGTGTTTCAAATCTGATAAATTTTTAAAACTAATAAATCAGAAAATCCACTGACCTACTTCTTATAAAGTATCTATGTGAGCTTCTTTTTTAACTTTTCCTATTTACTGTCGTATCTCCCCCTCTTAAGCCCAAAATTGTTCAAAGTTATTTAGTTATTCAAATTGTTCAAAACAGCCTCACAGTAGCATAAAATCCCAGTAGAAAAGGAAAGAATGACATTAAGATTTCCTCTTATATCTATTTCATACAGATAACACACCTCTCAGACTGATCACAACGTAGAAAGATAAACTGGACTATATCTGTATTTACAAATACCACCAACAAGGCTGGTTAAAACAATTTTCTTAAAAGACTCTGCTTAAAAGGAATAAAATAAGGCTCATACTCTTTATTCCAACAGAGAGATAGATACTAATTATCTTTAACAGGTCTAATCTAAAAACAATCTACCACATGTATTTCCTGAATATTGATATTTTTCTGTTGTTACTTACTTTCTGTTGTTTCTCTTTAAGGGCTAACTGGCTCTTTAACCTTTCCACTAGGTTTTTCATTGTCGTTGTTGGAGCTCTTGAATTTGCTTCTTTTTGAGCCTGAAGTTCGGATTTTAAACTCTGTGACTCATTTCGTGATTGGGCCAGAAGGCACCTTAAGTCCTCTAGTTCTGCATTCATTTTCTTTATTTCATCTGCATGGTTTTCTTGGAGCCTAATATAAGCAAACATATGTATTTAATAGAGTGGTTGCTGCAATTACAACTTTGATTGACACAAATTGTATATAAAGAGCAAATATTTGGTCCTAAGTATTCTTGCAACCTAAATTTTGATTCAAATCCAAAAGAAATACAATTCTTTATTCCACTTAACTACTCTTAAACTTAACATAAAATAGACTTTTTCTTTCTGGTTTCTGTCTACTATTTTGGTAATGACTGCATCAAGTAATTCTGTGGTCTAGATAAACAATAAAGAAAATGAACAAACAGCACTTAAACACTATGTGCCCTGCAAGATGGGACTGTTTCGTCTTCTCAGGGTCTCTCAAACATGGCACTATTAAGCATTTGCCTGAATAAATCTTTGTTTGGGGGCAAGGGGTGAGCAGTCCTACACATGAAAATGTTTAGCAGCATCCGTTGCTTCTAAATACTAGATGCCAGTAGCACCTCCTAGTTGTCACAATAGAAAAAGTCTCCAGACATTGCTAAACGTCTGCAAGGGGAGAGAACAGCATAATTACCTCAGCTGAGAACCACTGTCCTACACTGTCATGTTGCAAAGACAAAATGTATACTCTCACAGAAACTATGTTGTTATTACTTTGTTTATGGTTCCAAAGTCACTAGTATTACATCTATAACTAATATCTTATATCTATAGATATGGAAGTAGATACAATCAGCAGACTTAATTCAGTTAATCCTATCATTCATCCATCACTAGTAAGTCAATATACTAAATTATATGAAGTCCACTCTGTACTAAACACTGCATAATAAAGTTAACTCTGCATAATATGTAGAGTCAAATTGACCAGTGAGAAGATTGTATTAAACCATAAACAAGTGCTAAACACTGAGACTTGTAGCTTACAGCAAAAAATGTGTCACTTTAATCATCAAATTGAGAAAATGTAAGGTTTTACTAGGAAAAATACAAAGATCTATAATTTCCTAAGACGCATTAAAATATGCATACTGTGGACAAAAAGGGGACATGTAATAAATCTAACCACATGTAATCCTAGGTGATCTGATCATAAATTCCTGTCTGAGGAAGCAGGTCACGGCGGGTAGTCACACCCCAGGCTTATAACTTCTTTAGTAAAAGGTTTATCTTTGCCTTAAGTGAGCTCTGTCCATTGTTTTTGTTCATCTAGGTTACACACCTTTGAAATGCTCTTTTGCAGACTCCTGGAACAGAGAGTACATAATCTTTGTTAACTATTCCATAACCCGATCCCTGACTTGCTTTCTCCCACCTTCGTATAGTCTTCCTTGCTGTTCCTTCCTTAATTCCAAATGCAAAAAAGAAACCACAAACTGTCATCCTTGGAAGCATTTCTTTGTCTGTAGAGATCTTGCTTCCAGGTGTATCTCTGTTTGACTCAAATTAAATTCTAATAAACTCTTATAACAATTTCCTACAGGTTTGGATGTTCTTATGTCAATAACAACAATTTGCACACAGAAAATAAAAGTGGAATTGTAGACTAAAATGACATGGCAAAGTAAAAAACAACTCAATTATTTCAATGGCAAAAATTATATAAACAAGGTAATTTTCAAGATGATTATTTTCTACATTCAGACATTAGGTTCAAAAGCAGAAGCAATTTTATACTCTAAAACATGACTGAGACTTTATGAAAAATAACCTCTCATGTATGAGAAAGAGAAAAATAGAATGAGAAAAATTAGATACCAAGAATACCATATGCTATTGCTAATTCTCTTTCAGAGAATAATTTCTTGAAAGTGGCAGTTTATAAATAAAATTATAGTAGTGCTAATTTTGTCAGAAGTATTTTGAATAATTGAGTCAAGAATCAAATATTTTTTTTTTAATATTTTGTTTATTTATTTTTAGAGAGAGCAGAAAGGAAGGAGAAAGAGAGGGAGAGAAACAGCAATGTATGGTTGCCTCTCACATGGTCCTCACTGGGGACCTGGCCCGCAACCCAGGCATGTGCCCTGACTGGGAATCGAACCTACAACCTTTTGGTTTGTAGGCCCGTGCTCAGTCCGCTGAGCTATACCAGCCAGGTAAGAATCAAAGACTCTAATAAGAGTTTCAGAGCTGGAATAGAATAATTAGTCAAAGAGTTCAGCTTCCTCATTTTTCACATAAGAAATCAAGGTACAGAGAGATAGTTCTATAATGATTACAAATACATAACTATAAATCTATTTTAGGTTTAAAAGTCTATATTCTGATAATCTGACTGAGCAATGTTTAATATCTCTAAAGCAGAGAATGAAAGCTGTGAACCATTTACTGCCACTAGAGTAATAAAAAAATAGTTAATTTTTTATTGAACAAATCTCTATTAAACCTCCATGTGTGCCAGAAACTGTTATAGGTATATAAATAAACACTTTATATTTATCTGTTACTTTGTAATTTTTAAATCACTTTCATATACAAGAGCATTTGGCTTTCAAATGATCACCCTAAAAGCCCGGTTAAGTATTGTCATTTCCATGTTACAGATGTTGAAACAGAAGCTTAAAGAGGCTAAAAACAAGATTCTAGACAAAAACTCTGGGCACTTGAATCAGGCTGACTACATTCCAATTGTGACTTTCCCATATCCTCCCAGGCATGTTATTGAGCCTCCCTGTGGCCTAGTTTCCCATGTGAAAAATGGGGAGACTATAACCTATGTCATAAGTAGTCCTGAAGATAAAACAAGATAATATATATAAAGTTTTTAGACTTTATATATATAAAGTCTATATGTGCTGCACAACACAGAAAACAGGTTTAACCTTATTCTATCATTATTGCTATTCGCCCATTGTTATGATATATTGCTAAGGCTTACCGTAATTTGGTATTTTCAAATTCTTTGATTTTTAATTCAGTGATTTCTTTTTGTCTCTCTAAATCTTGAGACACTTTTTTCAGCTTGATCAAAAGTGAGGAGAGAGAGTCATCTTGTTCTGCTACTGCCTGTTCCATCTCAGCAAGACGAATGAAATGCTTGTTGGTTGGAACTGGAGTAGGAGGCTGTTTTAGTAAGTCCTGTGAAACACAAATAAATTAGCTCTGAACATGTACAACTCGATGTGATGATTATTCCATAATTTAATGTGGCTCCTCAACTACTCAAAAATATTATCTAATCTAAAGTGTAATAGGCAATGAAAGCTTAAAGAAAACAGGAAATAGACATCATATTGTTTGTACATTCCCAGTATCTAGCAAAGTCCCTACATGCTGTGAAAGAACAATGAATGTGGACTGAATTAATGAGTAAGGCTCAAGGATGATAAAGTTTGCCTGTCAGGAGATAAAAGATCATTTCACATGTACAAAAGACACAGATCAAAAGAGGCAAGCATAAACTGAATTCAGAACATGAAATTCAGTTTCATTTAGGTAAACAAATAATGAGCAGAATTTGAAGAAAAAGACTGAGGTCAGATCATGGAAAACTTTGAGTATATGGCTAAAGAATATAAACATGATTTTATAAGCAGCAGTGAGACACTAAAGGATGTGGAGAAGAATGATCAGAACTGTGTTTTTAGAAGATTATTCTAGCAACAAAAAAATGGGGTGCTTCTACCCCCCAAAAAAATAAGGAGAAGTAAATTTTCAATTATGTGGTCTCAGAAATCTATAAAGAATAGAACAAAGTTCTTAGAATCTTACCCAGGCTGTCTGTCTGAATTTATTGAGTGAACTATCAGCCTGTAGTTCTAATTTATGATGAAGAATCTGAAGGTCTTCTTCATGTTTCTTAACAATTTCTCTCTGCTCCTGTTTTACAGCAAATCAAAACTGTATCTTAAATTATGATTTAAATAAATTTTCAATCTAAAGATATTAAATATTTTTATCTTTAAACTTTCAAAATCCCTGTGAGATAGGGAAGGAACAATACTGGCATGTATATATTTACACCAATATGCATTTCCACTAGTACACATCCAAGTTGCCAAGTTCAGCCCTTGGGTCATAATTTAATATTAATATTAGAATAATAGGTACCCATCATCTTTTAACTTGTTTCTAGACAATTTTTTAAATGCAGCTTCCCCCCAAGGTTCTACCAAATCTGATTACACTTACTGCTAGAGTGACAAGATTTCATTCTAACTTATTGACTCAATCTTTACCTATAAACTCAGATGGCGTTTTTGAATATCATATAGATTCACCATGACAGCTATTCCTGATTTAGTCAATCCATAAGAGAAACATTCACTCAGAAACTGCCAGTTTTACTGACAGATCTGTAATCCAATCAACGAAAGTAACAATTTCTAAGTGGAATCTATTTGAAAGGAAGAAATGAACTGCCACTTCAGGGCAGAATAATATTTGCATTTCGCTAAAAGAATATGGTAATAAAAAAATAGCATAACATAATAAAATACCTCTCTGGCCTTTTCCAGAAGACGCTGATACTTCTTTAGCACTTCTTCCTTTTGGTTTAACCTTGCTTGCATGTTGGCAATGGTCTGCTGAGCGATTTTCAGTGTGTGATGTGCCTGTGGTTCCACTCCTTTTCTGCCGAGCTCGGCTATCAGCTTTTCTCGTTCTGCAGTGGCAGGTAGATGAAGCCTCAGTTCATTGATTACTTTGTCTCTTGACAGAATGTTTTGCTCTGCTAACCGTACAGCAGATTCTTTTTCTTTTAGCTTCTGTAATGGTCAAATCATAATAAATTATTAAAGTATATTTTTTATTTTAAAATGTTTCATCCTTATTTTAAATTAGTTCTATGTTTTAAAAAGTTTCCCTTTATTGTTCACAACATACTTATAACAGCCAAAGGCTATTAATAAGGTTAAACTGATTATATTTCTATGTAACAGCTAAGTTATCCACATGCATTTATAAGACTATATTTATAAGGCTATTTATAAGACTATATCGGATGTGTTAGAAATTTCATTGTTATGATGAAAATAAAATTTAAGTTACTTTATTTAGATCTAGTTTTAGAACTAGAAATGTGCGGTCATGCTAAATTTAGAAAGAAAATGTAATGAATTGGTCCTTTTATTTCAGTCCATTGATTATCAGATCACTAGAAGAACAATTTATAAGTCAGTAGGGTAAAAAAATTGGAACTTTAGTTGCCCAAGTCAATAAATCATTATTATAAAATATGTGGTTTATGAAAACAAAACAGAAAAAACTCAAATTAGCCATTTCTATTGTTCTTTATTGACTATTAGAAGCATTATAGGAGACTATAAAAGGAGAGTGGAATTAGCAACAGATTCATCATTCTATGCATCATCCTCATTAAAAAATATTACCGGGTGAAGCAAAAGTAGGTTTACAGTTGTATGTGAAACACAGTTTATTCTTACATTACTACTTATGATTGTATTATTTTCCATATGAACAACTGTTAACCTACTTTTGCCCCACAGTGAATTTAGAAAATTCCACATACCCAATAATACATTAATCAAAATGCAAATTTTTCTAATTACCTCTTCTAGTGATTTGCAAGTTGCCCGTGTTTCTAGAATTATTCGAACATTCTCTTTAATTTTTCTTAGAGCAATCTCAAGTTGATTTGGAAGGGGCAAACTTGGGTCTGGCATTGATCCTGGAACCTCTTCAAACTATTAAAGGTAATATTTTGAAAAAAAGTTGTAGCATTAAGGAAAACAATATTAATTTTTACAATTATATGACAAGACACGGTTAAACCCACTTATATTTGAAATATAAAAGGATAACATAAATTAAAATTCCATCTGACTTTAGAAAACATTTCTATTGGTTAACATTATAGGCCATGCTACAGAGTAGCAACAGTAGCAAATCACTCATACCTTTTGTGCTGCACTTAGTATTTCATTTTGCTGACGGTCAAAAATGTCAAGCTGACGTTCTAGCTCAACTTCTCTTTGATCCCAGGCCATCTGCCTTTCTTCATGAAACTGATGAAAGACAATTTGTGTCAGGCATACAGAGAGAAACTCAACAATCAAATAATAGCAATTTTATATACATTTTCTTATTTAATTCTCACAACAACCCTTTGAGGTCACTATTATCTCACGGGAAAAGGAAGCAAACTCAGAGAGGTAAAGTAACTTGCTTAAGTCACAGAGATAGGCAGATATGGAGTTGGAATTTCAATCCATTCATATACCCATCCATTCATCCATCCATCTATCCATCCAAAACACATTTAATGACCTGTACTATGTGCCAAGCACTAGTCTAGGAAATGTAAGTGTAACAGTGAACAAAGCCCAGTCCCTTTCACCATGGAGCTTATATATTTATCAATGAGAAGGAAAGATAAATGTATTTATGTATTATACCTTTTTTAAGTTTAAGATTGCTATTTCCTTTTTTTTAATATTTTATTTATTTTATTTTTAGACAGAAGGGAATGGAGGGAGAGAAACATCAATGTGTGGTTGCCTCTCATGTGGCCCCCACTGAGGACCTAGCCTGCAACCCAGGCATGTGCCCTGACTGGGAATCGAACTGGCAACCCTTTGGTTCCCAGCCTGCGCTCAATCCACTGAGCTACACCAGCCAGGGCTAAGATTGCTATTTCAACATAAATAAGTAAATATGCATTTTATAATGAATTAGAAAAAATAGAAAATTTTATACCAAAATAATGGAAGCTAAATTGAAGTAGGACAGTAGTCATTCATAAAATGTTTGTTTAAAATATTGCAATAAAACATCAAAATAAATATAAAATGAAACCTTGTTCTGCTGTACAATTTCTTCCTCCAGACTGTTGATTGTATGCTCATATTCAAAAATTATATTATTCAAGTATTTTATTTCTTCTTTATCTTTGATTAATTCTCGATTTAGTTTAAGCTCTTGAAGACGGAGTTCTTCTATTTTCATATGCCAATTGATTACCTAAAGATTTATATTTTATATACACAAATGTAAATGCTATATGAGGAAATAATATTTTTCTCCACAATCCTAATGACTTTAATTCAAATTAATGAACATTCTATAATAAAATAATATATAAAATTATCCTTTGTTAAGCCACATGGCAGTTTATTTACAATTTCTGTAGAATATTCTAAAAGTATGTGGGATCTTAACATAAAACATTCTTCAAATTACGTTTTGAGTGGGATGGTTCTAACATGCACCTTCATTTACTCATTTACTTTAATGTATTTATTGGGTACTTACTGTAAGTATGGAACTGAAAATTGGTTTAACTTTCAAAAATGAAAATCCTAAATATTTTTAGCTTAGAAAATGAAATTTAGTTGCAAGACAATTATTCTTCATTTAATTATTTCAAATAAGGTAAAAAAAGTTACTAAAAATAAATGTAGGCCTACTACTTGTATATAAATTTATACAAATAATGATTACAAAAAGTAGAATTCAAATGATCACCATATAATGTTTAAAAATAATTACAAATTAGTATTTTATTTATATATAATTTTTAGACTATTTAAAATTATTTGATATTTTAAAATTTACATTTCTGCTAAAACCATTGCTTATAAGAATCTCATTTTATTCTTATAAATAGACATTTAAAAAAGCAAAACCCCTAATTTATAAAATCTCAATTAATATATTATAATTGGAATTTTGGTCAAATATTAAATGTCTTATATACAGGCACATATTAAGAACCTAAAATTACCTAACCCTTATGGAAATACTGAAGATAAAAATCAAAGTTTTACCTTTTGGGCTCCCCTGGCATCCTTTAAAGTGCTTATTAACTCTTCTAGCCCCTTTAACTTTAATTCCAACTCCATTTTTTTGTTTTCCATATTTCTATATTCTTGTTGAGAATTTTTCATTTCTTGCATTATCTTTAATTTGTCATTTTGTAGCTGAATCATTGTTTTAGAGAACTTTTCCTGCTGTGCCAAGGGCAAAGCTCCACTGAACTGGCGGCGTAAAGACTGAATTGTTTGGCGCAGATGTTTCGCTCTGTTTCTCCCCTCCAAGCGGGCATAGTAGAGGGCCTGTTCTTTCTCATCCAGTTTCTGTTCTAAGCGCAAATTACAGGCCTCCGTCTTCTGCAGTTTCGATGTAAGAGTCTCCAACTTACCAAGAGCAGTAACCTCACTAATTTGAAGAGAGACAATGTGTTGGTGCAACTTGGCGATTAACGCCTTTTCATCCGACTGTGCCTAATATAAAAATTACATATATTTGTAGTAAGTGTCAAGTTTTTCCAATAAAACTGATCATGGATTCAATATCAAAATTTACTAAATAAAATTTAAAAGTGTGCTACCTGAAGTCCTACAAAAATCTAACCTTGCTTTAATACAAATTACCTAGGAACTGTAAAAAACAAAAAAAAACAAAAAAAACAAAGGAAAAAAAACCCAAAACAGAAAATCCAAACCTGTCATCTGAATAAGTAACAGTTGGAATAACACTGATTTTTTTTACCTTCCATATATAAATAACAACAATGGTATAATGCTAACATGGGCAATGTGTTTTTTTATTCTAAAAAAAATATGTGAGAACGTATGAAAAGCTACATAAAGCTATGAGAGAAAATACTGCTATGAAAGACTGAATATTTCTCCACACTGTCTTAACTCTGACCAACATTCAGAGCAATGCATTTGTAGGCATTTAAGTGCTTTTCTGTATTATGAATGGTAATTCAAATTAAATTGTATAGAAGCCTCAATTTGATATATTCTCTGACTAAAACTATAAAATCATCCCAGTATCTAATGTGAACTTAGGGGATAAAATCTACATAGACGAGCCAATACTGCACATACCTGATAGTCTAACAGCTGCATCCTGATGGACTCCACTTCTTTATCCCTGGACTGTTGCTGTGCATTCAAAATTTCAACTTGCCTTTTGGCAATGTCGGAAATCTCTCGCAGTCTGGGAAGTGATATTTCAGAAACAATTAGGTACATTTTCTAACTATATAAATACCAGGATTTCAAATTTTTAAACCCTTGGAAAAGGTTTTAGCATCTCTTCTGTGTATGAAATGTTAAAGCAAAGTTTCCTAAACTGTTCCACGAAACATAATTTCGTGAGAGGTTAACATATGTTTTATGAAAAAACTCCATTCCCAACATCCCCCCCCTTGAAAATTCAGATACATAGTATCATATTAAATGTTCTGAGAAGTTTTAAAGTAAAACATTATCTGAAACTATACATACAAGGGGAGACCACCAAAAAACTGGAATTCATTTATAAAAAATTATGTATTTATTCTCACATGTTTAAACTTCAGTCACCTTCAAAGTACTCTCCCTTTGATACAATACACCTATTGAGACTTCTTACCACTGCTCAAAACAGTTTTTGAACTTGTTAATTTTGATGCCTTTTAGTGCTTCTGCTGTTTTTTGTTCCACCTATTGAAATTGGCAAAACATTTCCCTTTGAGGACATTTTTCATGCAGGGAAAGAAAACAACAGTTGCTTGGGGTGCAACTGGGTAAATAAGGAGGCTGGGGCACAGGAGTCATGATGTTTTCAGTCAAAAACTGTTGAACACTCAGCGTGGTATGGGTAGATGCGCTCATAAATCACCCATCATGAAATGGGCAAATGCATAGAAAGAGCCTTCAAAATACTCACTGAAGCCCAAAGCAGCCTCTCACAACAATGGCAGCTGATGCACTGACACAGCTTGGTTCCTAGAACACTCACCATGTGGGAGTAGCCTGTACTACAAGGGGCCTGCCATCCACAACATAATTCTGGTTGGGGGTCTCCCCTTGTACATATTATTTTCCAAATGCATGTGACCGAAGTACTCCTATCTCACACATTTTTGAAAAGACACTTAGTATAGTTTGGCATAGCTAGAATAAGGTATTAGGTAGCTTTATTTGTTATAATTACACATTTAGTGCTGGTAACAATATGGAAAAAGTGTTAGGTAGCTGCTAGGAATGAACAGCCAGAGAGGAAAGAAAGGCAGGGCCCTCACCATTACAACCTAACAAAGAACTTAATACGGGAGGCTAGAAGCAAAGAGAAGGCATGTCTCACCAATTAGCTCAGCAGTCCTGAGCTCGGTTTGGTAAGATTTGCTCGGTTCCCAAGCATCACAAGAAAAATAGCGCAGGAGGAGAGGAGAGTCCTTCAGACTGTGCTGAGGAAAGGGGCTTTGGTAACAACCTTACTAAGATTGCCGGGTGATCTCAACATCACAAGCGGGAATTGTACAGGAGGAAGAGGGGGCTTATGATGGGAAAGGGGGCCTCTGTAGCAATTTCACTAAGACAAAGAGCTTTACTAAGAAAGAAAGCCTTTGTAGCTAGACATTATTCCTAAGATTTAGAAAGGGGAGAAGGGGAGGGAACCTAAAAGCTGACTGAGGTATAATAACCCCTGAACTCCAATAGTCAGCGTACTTAGATTAGCTAAGTACCCACTTGTAGCCTCAGCTCAAGTGTATAGAACAAACTCACTAATTTACTAACAGATTTACAAACAACTTTTTTTCCTCTCTATGTGACGCATTCAGACTTGCTGGGCGCCTGCTTGCAGCTTTGTACTCGTATGTATTTCATGAATAAACTTGCTATCTCACTTCCACTATACGTGTTTGTCTCTCGCTTGAATTTGTGTCTTGCAAGTGAGACAAGAACCGAGTTGGGGGAGAAAGACGCATCTTGACTTATGTCTCTTTCTTCCCATCTGTAACAAAAGGGGAACCCTCTTGAACTGTTGACGGGAATGCAGATTGGTTGAGCCAAGGTAGAAAGCAGTATGGAAATAACCTCAAAACATTAAAAATGGATCTGCCTTTTGACCCAGCGATCCCACTTTTCTGAATTTATTCAAAGAAACTCAAAACACTAATTTGAAAGAACATAAGCATCCTTATGTTCATTGCAGCATTATTTACAACTGCCCAGATATGAAAGCAGCCCAATTATCCATCAGTAGATAAGGGGGTAAAATAACTGTGAGACATTTACACAATAGAATACTACTCAGCTGTAAAAATGAAAAATTTTTACCATGTGTGACAGCATGGATGGACCTGGAAAATATTATGCTAAGTGAAATAAGCTAATCAGAAAAAGACAAATACCACATGATTTCACTCATATATGGAATCTAATGAACAAACTGAACTAACAAGCAAAATAGAGACAGATTCATAGACAGACAGCAGATGACAGCTATGGGAGGAGTTAGGGGATAAAAGGACCAAGCAAAAAGGCAAAAGGACTTATGGACGACAGTGTGGTGACTGCGGGGTGCAGTGGAATGTGAGGGGGCTAAATGGCAATAAAAATAATACAGGAAAATTAAAAGTGAGGTTTGGCATAAAAAACGATTACAGATATCTAAAATTTCTAGGTTCTCTAGGTAGATTAATGCATGTATTGATTCACTTTATTTTAATTTACAAGTTACCGGAGATGTGAAAAAGATTATACATTTTCTAAATTTACAGTAAAAGGGGGAACCTTGATGGTAATTTATTAAATTTCTTTTTTTTAAGATTTTATTTATTCATTTTTAGAGAGGGGGAGGGAGGGAGAGAGGGAGAGAAACATCAATGTGTGGTTGTCTCTCCTGTGCCCCCTACTGGGGACCTGGCCACAACCCAGGCATATGCCCTGACTGGGAATCGAACTGGCGACCCTTTGGTTTGCAGGCCATGCTCAATCCATTGAGCCGCACCAGCCAGGGAATTTATTAAATTTCTTATATGACTATTGTGTTGAGATTACACAGGTAAAGTAAAATGCATTTTACTCTGGGTTGGAATTATTTTAGTTCAGTGTGACAGATAAGTTAAGGTTTCCTCATACTGATTACAAGCTCTCATTGACAGTTACATAAGTTTTCATAAATTAAGATATAAAATGAATAACATAACTTAGCTCATTTCAAAATGTAAGGTCCATGAGGTAATAGGAAGAATAAAAAAGGAATCTTTCACAGTGAAAATGGCTGACATTCCCAAAATGATATCAAAGCTCCAAAAAATGGCTATTAACTATGGTGAGGCCATAAAACTCTTTTTACTAATTATTTGCACTTGACAGATCAAGTCAGGGATGCTTACACTTTTTTTTTTAGTTTTTTTTTTGTTGTTGTTGTTGAATTTACTGGGGTGACTTTGGTTTATAAAATTATAGCTTTCTATAATGAATCATCTGTATATTGTATTGTGCATTCACCAGCCAAATTGGGATCCTCATACTTTTCTACTGAAGTTAACACATAATTACAAAGGAGAGTGAATATATAGCATATCTACCTGGCACACAGTATTTATACCTTACATATATTTTGTGTCTAAGCAAATAAACTGTTTCTACACATAACATGAAAATAACAATATTACCTCAGAGTTATTAAGAGTAATTGTATGAGTTAGTATATATTTTGCATAGTATACATAGTAGATACCCAAAACTAATCAAAATTTGAACGTTTCATTATATTTTTACATCAACCTTCTGAACAAGTAGAAGAGGCGCTATTTCTGCTCTAGTAAAGTAAAAAATAAAAAGCAAGTTTAAATAAATTAACAGCCCTCCCCTCCAAAAAATGTTAAGAACATTAGGTCTGTAGAAGAACTAAGCCTTAGAAGGTCTTGATTCGCAGTCACTTCTTTCTGCAACATTACCCCTGGACTCCGAAAATTTGTGAAACTTGAGAAGTAATTTCCTCTTGAGTATTATTATTTATGCCTGTTAAAAATCAATCTAATTAGGATTATTTAAGCAATCTCTGTTCTTCTGAAAAGAAACCACTATCATTACCATTAACAATATTTTCCCTGTATTTAGGTTTCTTAAAAACAAATTAAGAGTAGACATATTTAATCAAATGACCAGAAAGTTTACATGAACTCACTTTGACACTTCAACTTTTAGTTCCATTTCATTCTTCTCTAATTCTAGAATCCGTTGTCTATCAGCATCACTTACTGTCTTGCTCACACTATCAGCTAATTCATCTCTTAAAAGCTGTTCCACCTTCTGTGCTTCCAAGTTGATTTTGGTAAGCTAAAAAAAAATAAATAAACAAGAAATATTCAGATATATCAGTTTTTAAAGAGGATTTCCTTTTTTAATTTAGCTATTAGAATACGGCAGTCCTCTTTACATTGCATTAGTCTACACACTGAATTGAGTCTGAAATACAAAGAACAGGTTGAAACGGGTAAAGAGAGAAAGAGGAACAAATTATGCAAATTTTGGTTATATGCCAACCCACCAAAAGTCATTTTTGTTAGGCAACTCACAATCCAATAATATTAGAATCTCTGGTATTTTTCTTAAGATTTTATTTTTATTTATTTTTAGAGAGAGGGGAAGGAAGCGAGAAAGAGAGGGAGAGAAACACCAATGTGTGAGAGAAACATAGATTGGCTGTCTCTCACATGTCCCCAACTGGGGATCTGGTCTGCAGCCCAGGCATGTGCCCTGAGTAGGAATCAAACTGGTGACCTTTAACTTGCAGGTCTGTGCTCAATCCACTGAGCCACACCAGCCAGGGCAAAATTTCTGATATTCTTAATGTGCTAGGAATATAGTATATTCATTATATTTTACTTCAGTTATATCACCTGCAAATAAATCTAAATGAGTTAATAAAATCTTAACATATATTTAGTGACAGTAAAATAAAACAAAATGATGCCATGCTTTGAAAATTATACTAATTCTCAAGGTAAAACAAACAAATATTACAAGAATGCTACTTCATCATAAACTGTCAAATACTTGCAAACCATATTTATTACCACCCACTTTAATAATTCTGACCATGGCAAAAAAGGCTAAAATCTCCTATTAGAATACAAAGTCCCTGAGAGCAGAGATTACTTTTTACATATTTCATTTCCTGCTATAATTCCAGGCCCTCTACAGTGTCTGGAATGAAACAGGCACCAAATAAATATTTGTTAAATGAATGGAAGGTAGTGGCAAGCAATTCCATTATTAAGCAAATATCCTTTTGTTTGCATATTAAATCTAATAATGTAATGCTGGTGAGAACTCATTCACAGAAATATTTGTTTTCTTTTTAAACATTTAAAATACATCTTTTATTTTTATCATTACATAAAACATAAGTACTATATTAATATGCTACTTCAGAGATACAAACAAACCTCTTACATAATACAATGTCTACCACAACTAATTCCTTATTTCTTAATTACATGATAAAAATGGTAATATCAAACCTCAGCAAATTTGGTTTCCAATTCAAAATTTCGTTCTTCCATTTGTTTTAATGAAGTCCTTATATGTTCATACATTTTTTGGGAATGTTCAGCCCGCTGCCTTTCATTTAATTCCTTCATCTCCAGCATTGTGATTTTTTTTGAAATAGAAGCAATCTCACTGTTGGTTATTGATTTCTTTGCCTTATCCATATTAGATTCATTTCCTATATATAATAATATTTAAGTCAAACTTATGCTGTTCTCATAAAAATCATATTCCAGATATTTTAGACATTGTGTTCAACAGAAAACATGAGCCCTCTGAATTATGGCAGGTCCAGATTCCAGTCATAGCTCTAGACATAGCTCCTCCTGTTGCATGCTGCATTCCCCATTTAATCCCTCTGATACATACACTCTTCATCAACCAAAAGATAATAAAAACTATTCCTCATGGGATTACTGAAATAATAACGTAAAAAATATAGTGCAAATGGTGTCACATACACAGAATCAAAAAAGGGTAAATAACTATATTTTGATAATTGAAAGTAGATAAATGATATAATAAGAAATTCAAATAATAACACTATTTGGTGAATACAAGTGCAATAACTTTATTTTAAAGTCCACCAGAATCAAGCTGAAATTAAAATATGAAGCCATATGATTTAAGGATCTCACCAAGTATTTATCTTACTTAATCATGAGTATTATATAGCTTTTTTAAACATCTAATACCAAATATTTTAAATTATCTTATTAGTTATCACAAACTAATCTCATATATGTATACAAGATTATATATATATGAGTGTGCATATTATATATATACATATACACATACACACACACATATATATAGTATGGCTTGTCCTTGGACAAAGAAGTCTGCGGTTAAATAAAATAAGAAGATGGAGGTGCAGATAAACATGGCTCACCTCCTCACACAACCACATTAAAATGACAACAAAACTATAGCACAACCATCACTCAGAACCGTCAGAAACTAAGTGGAATGGAAGTACGACAACTATGGAAAGTGCATCCATTCAGACTCACAGGAGGGGCAGAGACGTGGAGATGTGGAACACGCTGGCCCCACAACTACGTGCATTAATATAAAAATCAGGAGGGATAACTCTGGAACAAGAAGCCCCAGCCCAACACCAGGCTTTTGCCCAGGATTCCAGTCCTAGGAAAGTAAGTTCCCACAACTTCTGGCTGCAAAAACCAGTGGGGATTGAGTCGGTGGAAGACACTTCTGGAGTCTCGAGCAGTTCCTCTTAAACAATCCACACATGGACTTACTCAGATTCCCTCCCACAGAGCCATGCTAACAAGACAGGGAGTCATAGCAGCTCTACATATTACATAGAAACACAAACAGGGAGGCTGCCAAAATGATGAGAGAAAGAAACATGGCCCAAATGAAAGAATGGATCAAAACTCCAGAAAAATAACTAAACAAAATGGAGATAAGCAACCCTTCAGATGAGGAGTTCAAAACACTGGTTGTAAGGATTCTCAAGGTATTTTAGAGAGAACCTCAAAAGCATAAAAAATATCCAGTCAGAAACAAAGGATTCACTAATTGAAATAAAGAACAATTTACAGGAAAACAACAGTAGAGTGGATGAAGCTGAGAATGAAATCAATTGGAACATAAGGAAGAAAAAAAAATCAGAACAAGAAGAAAAATGAATTCAAAAAAGTGAGGACAGTGTAAGCAGCCTATGGGACAACTTAAGCATCCCGACATTTGCTTCATAGGGCTGCCAGAAGGAAAAGAGAAACAGCAAGAAATCGAAAATCTATTTGAAAAAATAATGAAAGAAAACTCCCTGAATTTGGTGAAAGAAATAGACATACAAGTCCAGGAAGCACAGAGTGCTTCACACAAGATGGATGCAAAGAGGCTCACTGTGAGACACATCATTAAAATGCCAAAAGTTAAAGATAAAGAGAGAAGATTTTATTTATTTATTTATTTATTTATTTATTTATTTATTTATTTTTAGAGAGAGGAGAAGGGAGGGAGACAGAGAGGGAGAGAAACAGCAATATATGGTTGCCTCTCACATGGCCCTCATAGGGGACCCGGCCGGCAACCCAGGCATGTGCCCTGACTGGGAATCGAACCGGGACCATCTGGTTCCCAGCCCGCGCTCAATCCACTGAGCTACACCAGCCAGAGCTAAAGAGAGAATCTTAATGCAGCAAGAGAAAAGCAGTTAGTTACCTACGTGGGAGTTCCCATAAGACTATCAGCTGACTTCTCTAAAGAAATTTTGCAGGTCTGACGTTATTGACAAGGAATATTCAAAATAATGAAAAGCAGAGAGACCTCTAGTCAAGATTGCTCTACCCATCAAAGCTATCATTTAGAATTGAAGGGCAGATAATTAGCTTCCCAGGCAAGATATAAACTAAAGGAGTTCATCATCAAACCATTATTATATGAAAAGTTAAAGGGACTTATTTAAGAAAAAGAAGGTAAAAACTATGAACAATAAAATGGCAAAAATACATATCTATAAACTATTGAATATAAAAAGCGAACTAAGCAAACATGAAGAACAGAGACAAAATCATGGGTAAGTTTTGATGGTTGCCAGGTATGGGGTGGTGTGGGGGAATGGGTTAAGAGGTGAGGGGATTAAGAAGTACAAATAAGTAGTTACAGAATAGCTATGGGGACGCAAAGTACAGTATAGGAAATGGAGTAGTCAAAGAATTATATGCATGACCCACAGGCATGAACAATGGTGTAGGAATTGCCTGAAGGAGTGGGGGTGCTGGGTGAAAGGAGGCAAAGGGGGAAAACCTGGGACAACTGTAATAGCATAATCAATAAAATATAACTATAAATAAATAAATATGAAAACAAAATAAAAAATTTACCATGAAAAGGCATCACATAGGATTATCATTAGGTACTAGTCATTTCTGAGGTGAAAACTAATACTTTTCTTTGCATAACCAACATGTTTCAGATGAGAAACAAAATTTGGTATAGTGTTTTATTTTTCGGAGAATCAATCACATGTTCAGTGAAGTTAATTATTTTAAGGAACTAAGCAGTGATTCAAAACACCAATAATGTCCCCTTTTATATTTTTAGCTTCGCAAGCTTGAGTTTTATAACCGAATTTATTTGAGGAAGTATATATATATATGTATATATATTTAAAACAAACTAACAAAAAAGTTGTTTTGGTGTCTCCCTTAGTTTTAAGAAGTATTTCATTTTGTTCTGTATGCATCTTTAAACATACGATTTTAGAATAGCTACTGCAAGCAATGATCAAATAATTAACAGTAACTGATTACTGAAAGAAGCTAAGTGTTAGTTAATCAGTCCATTATGGAATAGAGACTCATTCAGTCAATCCTAAACACTATGAATGAAAGAAAAAAAATTGCATTAAATATAAATATACAAGGAATAGAAAACCCCTTCTCCATTCAATTCTGTGCTAAACTATGGTAATGCAAAGAGGCATGTCACAAAGGGTACGGCGATTAGCCATCTCTATACTCTCATATTTGGAATTTTCTTAGGGTGAGGGTAGTACACACCACCCCGACCAACAAACTCTTGGATGAAAAAAGCTAATATGTGACACTTTTAAACAAAGATATACAAACAACAGAAAATAACGAAAGCTTTAAAATCTTCCTGGCATAAAGCCATGTATAGGAGAGATTAAAGTATTTGAAAATTTAAAAATTTCTATAGGAATTATTTAAAACATACAGCATAATACTCCTTTTATTTATCTTAAATGGTATCTTCTTTTGTAGGAGTTACATGGATGTCAATTCACTTCAAATGTCTTAATGAATTAAAAATTACATTTTTTAAAGTAGCTTATTTTAAAGAATATATGTATTTATTATTAGAGAAGAGGGGAGGAGAAAAGGAGGAAGAAAAACATTGATTGCACACCCCCAACTGAGGATCTGGCATGCAACCCAGACATGTGCCCTGACCAAGAATCGAACTGGCGAACTTTCGGTTTGTGGGATGAATACCCAACCTACCGAGCCACATTAGTTAGGGCTCTAAAAGTAGCTTATTTTAGACTTCCCAATTGTAGGCCTCTCTAAACTACATATCTCAGTTACCAATATAATAACACAGTTGTATTTAGCAACAGAAACTGTGAACAGCATTAGAGCTCTAAGGTCCAGAAAGGGAACACATGAAAACAGCTTAACCAAAGTAGCAAATTTATTTGAAAATTATGAAGCATAATGCTAGCAAGATAAAAAGTTTTAAATGCTATAAACTAAGAAAACCATTTGAAAAACTAATAAGGAAAACCCTAGAAGGAGCAACAAAGATTTTAATATCCTCTGAGAAAATAATTTGTGTTAGATATACATGAAGATGTTCTTTGCAGCACTATAACAATAACAAAAATAAGAAAAGCTAGTGCTTTAATCATTCAAACATAGAAAGATACTGCATAAATATGTATAAGTATGATGAATAAAACATAGCAATATTTTGATATCTACTAAATAAATGTAGCATATACTACGTTTACTGTAATTTAAAGTAAATGCAATATTTAAGCATGTATAAGGTAATACAAAAGTGATAATGTAGTAGAACTATGGGTAATATAAATTACAAGTTGTTTTGATGCTACATGGGCATCTTTATATATATATATGTATATATATATATATATATATATATATATATATACACATAGAGAGAGAGAGAGAGAGAGTCATCTTTTAATTTAAAAATGTTGCATGATATAGTCCTGACATAACTTTATACATGGTGAAAGAACTCATAATACTGCCACTAAAATACAGGTATTTCAAAATTATCACCAGTTTTGACTGTTAAATAGTTCAAAACAGCTAATTCTTAGTTATAAATTTTTAACATGTGATTTTATTTGGAACAAATCTAATCTTACAAATGAAAACCAAATTTTGGGGGAGATTAGTAGAAAGTATTATTCAACTGCCTGATAAATTAAACTGTTAGACAAAGAGTTCATTTTTATCAAAATACTTTCTTTTCATCCAGTATAGAAAAGAAACTTTAAATGAAAAATATTCACTATTAGATCTTAATCATTTTATATTACCATAATCATAGTACTTACCTAATTTAGTTTCTTGTTCCCAGGCTTGTTCAATAGTGTGAAGTTTTTCCTTGGTAATCTCTAGTTCTTTATTTATAGACTCTATTTGTTCTTTTAGAGATGCGTTTTCACACTAAATTAAACAGAAACATCACTGAGAAACTACATTACAATTCAGACTAGTACCACAAAAATAACATTGTCTTAACTTTATATAATATCTCCTGAAAGTCACAATTCAGTTTCTTTTACAAAATTAGTTTTCACATATATAATACACATATAGGTATATACACATATAATATAAAATGTTAGTTAAAAATAATCAACATTTTATATATCAAATATGTGGTCCCAGCTGCAGCCATGCTCCTTTTGATCAAGATAGAATACTCACTGCTTCATAACCTTCACATTCTAGTGCTTACTTCCCTCATTCACACAAATAGTTCCTGAGCATCCCTAGCATGCTGTCAATGACAGGTGCTATATGTTAACTGTGAAAAGAAATAGAACAAATTCTGGCCTACACAGGCCTAACCATTTGATGTCCATGGATACATATGTGTGGCAGGAGTTGGGGAGGGTGTGTAACACAGCAGATAGTAAAAAGGTAAGCAAACAAACAAACAAACAAAAAACATTAGAGACTTCTGGCCAAGATGGAGGCGTAGGTAGACATGCAGCCAGATGGAGGTTTGTGAAGCCGGGCACGCAACACTGCAACAGGCCGGGGGTACCGCAGCTAGCAGATCCGGACCCAGTGGGACCAAGGCCGATGAAGCAGATGGTCCTGCATTCACGCGCAGATAAACCAGGAGAAAAAGTTGAGGATCAGAGAAGACCTCACAGCCCAGGGGCCCAGCGCAGAGAAATAAAACCTCAAACTACCGATTGAAAACACCTGAGGGGGCTGAAGCAGCAGCGGGAGGAACTCCCAGCCACACAGGGGAGTTTGTTGGAGAGACCCACAGGGTCCTAGAACAAGCCTGCCCATGTGGGAATCAGCACCAGGAGGGCCCAATTTGCTTGTGACCATCGTGCCCTCTCAGACCCCTTCCCCACAGCCAGCGTCACAATGCAGCGACGTGGGTTACCCCACCCCTTGATATGTAACAGGCGCACTGAGAAAAAAAATGGCACGAATGGAAGAGCAGATCAAAACTCCAGAAAAAATGCAACTAAGCCACGAAGAGATAGCCAACCTATCAGATGCACAGTTCAAAATACCGGTAATCAGGAAGCTCACAGAACTGGTTGAATTTGGTTGCAAATTAGACGAAAAAATGAAGGATTCACTAAATGAAATGTGCAGGGAACCCATAGGGATGGGAAGGAAACTGGGACTCAAATCAACAGTGTGGACCACAAGGAAGAAAAAAACATTTAACCAGAAAAGAATGAAGAAATAAGAATTCGAAAAAATGAGAAGAGGCTTAATAACCTTCAAGACATCTTTAAACGTCCCAACATCTGAATTATAGGGGTGCCAGAAGGAGAAGAGGAAGACCAAGGGATTGAAAACTTATTTGAAAAAATAACGAAAGAGAACTTCCCCAATCTGGCAAAGGAAATAAGACTTCCAGGAAATCCAGGAAGCTCAGAGAGTCCCAAAGAAGGTGGACCCAAGGAGGAACACACCAAGACACATCATAATTACATTACCCAAGATTAAAAATAAGGAGAGAATCTTAGAAGCAGCAAGAGAAAAGGAGACAATCACCTACAAAGGAGTTCCTATAAGACTGTCAGCTGATTTCTCAAAAGAGACCTTACAGGCAAGAAGGGGCTAGAAAGAAGTTTATCAAGTCATGAAAGGCAAGGACCTACATCCAAGATTACTCTGTCCAGGAAAACTTTCATTTAGAATGGAAAGGCTGATAAAGTGCTTCTCAGATAAGGTCAAGTTCAAGGAGTTCATCGTCACCCAGCCTTAATTATATGAAATGTTAAGGGGATTTATATACAACATGGAGGGTTATCAACAGCGGAGTGGGAGGGGGAGAAAGGGGGAAAAGGTACAAAGAATAAGTAGCATAAATGGTAGGTAGAAAACAGACAGGGGGAGGTTAAGAATACTATAGGAAATGTAGAAGCCAAAGAACTTACATGTATGACCCATGGACAAGAACTAAAGCGGGGGAAAGTAGAGGAGGTATGCGGGGTAGAGGGGAATAAAGGGGGGGAATGGGACAACTGTAATAGCTTAATCAATAAAATATTTAAAAAATCATGAATAATCAAGATGTAGAAAGAAACAGTATGGGCCCAGGGAATAATAAAAGGAGCCATATCTAGATAGAGCAGTTAAAGAATGTGTTACCCAACTGAAGAGGTGGTATTTAAGTTGAAACCTAAGCTATGAGAAGGGGCCAGTCTTGACAAGAAACCAGCCACGGAAAGAAATCATATACTGGTAAACCCAGATGCTCTAAAGAAGGAAAGACTTTGAAGTCCTAGAGGACTTGAGCATGGTGAGCAAAAATAAAAGTGAAGAGTAGAATAAGAGAAAGTTGGAAAGATAACTAGGACCCAAACACACACACACACAAAATAAAGTGTGTGTGTGTGGGGGGAGGGGGGATGACAAAAGAAAGGAAAAAAAAAGAAAAAGGAACAATAACAGGGCTTTACTAAGCAAGGCACGTTATGTCACGATGAAGAACTGAATTTAACTTAATGTATAACAGGATATGATTTAAAGATTAAACAATTCCAGGATGCACTGTGGAGAATAAAGGAGTAAACAGAGAAAATCAGAAAATAGTCAGGATGATATTGTAAAGTCCAGATGAGTGATGATGCTGGTTTAGACTAGAGTAATAGCAGTAAATAAAGATGGAGAAAAGAGGACACACATCAATTAATTATATTTGGGAAATAAAATGATAGCAGAAAGGAGTGACTAGAGAATAATTCTAAGATATCCACCTTAACTAACTGAAGATAATACGGCAAATATTGAAACAAGAACAACTATGAGAGAAACAGACATCAGGAGTGCATTTTGGATATGTTGAATTTGAGACCCCCTTGAAATGTGAGTTGTAAAGTGGGTAATTCCGCACGGTAGAAGACAGCTCTGAGAAGTCAGGCTGGAGACATACATGTAGGAGTTGGCATATAGGTACATTTTAAGCTGATTTATTCTTCTTTCAACAGATAAAATGCCTACTCTATGACAGGTATTCTAAGCAATGTACTTCAATGGTAAACAAATTCCATCCTAGAAATTGCATTTTAGTGGAGTAGTTAGAAAACAAGCCAATATGTAACACAATGAATGTCAGGTAATAACAGTTAATGAAGAATAACAAAATAATGAGATTTTTTTTTAAAAGAAGATGTTATGATGAAAAGAAAAGCAAGATAAGAGATTAAACTTGAATTTCTGGTGACATCCCCAACTACAACCCAGTTCTAAATACTGTAAATACATAGGACAAAAACAAACAAGAGCTTGGGGTATTTTAACTATGTTTCTACCCCTTTTTTCTTTCTTTGACGTCCAGACTCTTTCAAAGTGAAATTCAGGTCTTGCTCCAGATCCCATTTCCATCCCCCTGCCCTGGTATTGCACCTCGTTTATTACCATTCTCGTCTGTAATCTTTAATCGTTCTCTTCCTGTTGGCTCTAAATTCTCTTTCCCTCTCTCTTCAAACTGCACTGGTCTCATTTAAAAAAAAGGGATAAAATGAAACAAATCCTCTTCTTCATTCTAATCCAATACACATCTATTTCTTTTTCTTCTATTACCAAATTTCTAGTTTTTCAACTGCCTTATCACCCATTCAGTTTTGTATGTCCTAATCACCCACCTTCCTCTTTAAAATTTGGAAATCCAATTTTAATCATCTTTATTCTCATGAAACTTTACTCTTAAAAGGCCTTTTTGATTTCTTCGTCACCATATGTGATGATCTTTGCATCACGGCTCTACACCATTCATCCCTGTCGGAGGTCAACATTAAGAGCTCTAACTCTGGGCCAAACAGGAGGCACTAAACACACACATGAATTAAGCAGAGTTCCTAGCATCAAAGGCTTACATGCCAGTAGGGGAGGCAGACATAGAAACACATATAATATGGTGTGATATAAACAGCAGAACTAGGGACAGGATGTAGAACTAACGTAAACAGAGGGAGTTCGCTCTACGAGGAAGGATGCTTCGGAAAAAAGGAGACTATCTATACTAAGTATTGAAACATGAATAGAAATTCACTGAGTGGATGAACTAGGAGAGTGGAAGAGCTTCCTAGATAAAGGAAAGAGCATGTACAAAAGAATATATGTAAGAAAATACACTTGTAAAGAACCAGTAGTTTGGTTTCTAACACATACCTTGTGCAACTAACTCCTTAGAGCATTAGAGGAGATGAAGTAAAGTAAGTAAAAGCTAATCACAATAGGAACTTGACTTATTCTTTAAGTGACTGGCAACTTTAAACAGGTTTTAAGCAAGGGAGCGATATGGTCAGATTCACATTTAGAATGAATATTCAGTGGCAGTAAGGTGGGCATTAACACTGGAGATAGAGATATGAGGAACGGCTACCACAACAAAGATCATAAAGAAAAAAGATATTTTTTCTTTAAAAATAGGGATAAATATGTTTTCAGAATTATAACTGAGATATGGAAAATAAAGGAGAGAAAGGAATACAAATACAAAATTTTTAAATTTTGAGAAACAATAAAAATATTCTGTGGGAAAATGGGTAAAATAACTTTAAAATTTCTCATTTATGTTATCTACAGGAGATTTCTCACCTAATTTTTAATGATAAAGAGAAGAGGACAAAGGACATGAACATAGAAAAAAACAATTACATTTAAATATTCAGAATTTTCTATAAAAATTAATATAATCATCTCTCTTTGGCAAGAAAGTAAAAAGTAAACTGATCATGATTACTTCTAGCAAGTGAAGGCTTTGAGCCAATAGGATTCTATCTCATTCCACCCCATCAGAAGATCATAAAAGAGAATAATAAGCCAAAAGACATAAAAACCTCTATAGCCAAAGTGGCTAGAAGAGTTAAGTGGCCAAAGGGTCTGGGCCATATTCATTGTCTGAATTAAACTTGTACTACTTCATCCTCCCCTTCTGTCTCTCTACCATACGAAAGAATGGGAATTTGCTGAGATCACCCATGGCCTGGGAAGAGCCATCTGTATCTCATCCACTTAGCTACCACCACCACAAGCAAACAGAAAAGCCAGGGACCATGAGAGAATAATTTGCTCTGGGAACAAAGGTAAGAGAAAAGGATGGGTACTAAATGATGCTTCTTCTTATGATTATACTATTCCATCTGTTACTTTTTCTTTTTTAATTTTCTGGTGCAAAGAGGTCTGATTCAGCTAAATCACACAAGTTGGCTATGGAGAATGACCCGGACGAAGTTTTCCAGAAGTCCTTCGGCACTTACAGGTAAGATACTACCAAGGGAAAACGGCTGATATCACAAGGTTTAATGATCATACAAACTTACCTCTAAATGTTCCAAGTTATTTGTTCTTTGAACAAGCATATTATCTTTTTGCAAGATGTCCCTGTACTTAACAGTCAGTTCATTGTATTGTTTATTGGCCAATTCTAGTTCAGACAGAGAAACACTATTATCCATAACTTTTTGGAGAGCAGCAATCTTGAAAACGGCCATCTCCTATATGAATAAGGATACAATGAGTTAATGTATTTTTTTCGGATGAGGCACTAGCCACTTCTAAAAAAGATAATACAACCAAAAACAAAACAGACTTTAGAATAGTTTAAAAAATAAGAATTCTCAAGTAAGTAAAATATTGCAATAATAATTTCTTTCATATGAAAATATTATTTGGAAAGTTTTATCATAATAAAAATGTAAATATAGTGAAACATTTTATAAATCCTGTCACAGTAAAATGAAATTCAGTTAATTTGTGCAGAATGAAAAAAAGCAACAGGAAATACATCACTCAGAATGTATCTTTGGCTAGATTTTCTAAATTTCACAAGATTAAAAAAATAATTTCCCTTTTGACACCAGCATGGCAAAATTAGCAGTGCCACAAGTAAGCTTTACAGCTTAGCTATTTCTGCTTGTTAGAGTTACAAAGACTAATCGTGCAGTACAATAAAATTTTTTGTTCATAGAAAGAAAACATTATTTAGGAAGAAAAAAGTTTTCTCCATTCTAGCTATCTGTAATAAATATCAAAACCTTTAAGTTACTTGGCTCATGTTCTACTCTTTAACTACAAAGCTATAAAGTCACAATTCAAAGACATACTATTAACACCAAAAAGAAATTTCTGAACTTTCAGCTCTCTTCAAAGTAAGCTGATGTACTAGGGCAAGGAACAACCAATTTTATGAAGTGAAAAGATAAAAGAATTTATAGTTATAATTCATTCTGAAGTAGAGTAATAAGGAAAAAAGTATGTGTAATGGTGCTTCAGATCTCATTTTGACAACTTCTCCATGTAAATAAGTACACACTATTCTACAATACCCTTGGAATTCGCTTCCACTTTTTCTTTGGGGAGAGAGAGAGTGTTTATGTTCCCTTTAAAAAAATCCCGCTTTCTTTTTTCTGTTGCTTTTCCAATTGTTGCTCCCCCCCCCCCAAAAAAAAAATCTAGGTTGAACAACCAGGTTTAAGAGGAAGAAAATTTTAGTCTTTTTTTCCCTTTTATCTCAAATATCAGCTGTATTTGCAATACTCTAAGAAAAGTATATTTTACAAAACCCAACATCATACACACACACAAAAAGAACATTTCTTAAGTCTCAAAACTTCCTTATCATAAGTCCAAGCAAGAAGTTTTTATTTTTCAATAAGTTTCTTGTTGCACCACGATTAAACTTTAAGATTACAACGAAAATAGGTTTATTAGCATAATAATTTCACCCATTACTGCATCTACCTAAGGGTATCTAAAGATCTAAAGATTTTAGATATAAAATCTTTAAAGAAAAAGGATTTGCAAAAATTACGATTTTCTAATTATGTTCTCTACATTTATTTGCACATATTCTTTTATAAAATAAAGAGCTTTCCCTTACTGGCCCAGGCTATTTGGCTATCTGGAAGTTTTGTTCCTACCAGAAAGGAAAGATAATACAGAATCTTCATTTTTTTTCTTTTTAAGAACCAGTTTTAAAAATGCAGAGTTGTACTCTACTTCTACCTGTTGCTGCCCTCAACTTCACTCCTACTTTCTCTTCTTTAAGTATCCTAACAGAATCAGGCACTTTTGAATACTCGGTGTACTTTAACAGGCATTGTTTGGAGGCACTGTTCCTTTGACTCAACTTTGGCAGTGAGAACACTTTAAAGCTGTCTCTTGTGTCCTTTTGACAAGAATCAGTCAGTCTTTGAACCAAACTTCAAAGCTTGGTTTGTTTCCTGGGACAATAAGATGTCCAAGATTTACTTTATCTAGTTTTTTAATCCAGACATGGAATAAGCCATTTCTCTAAAGAGCCCTGGGTCTTTTTAATGGGGAAAGGAAAGAGAAAGAGAGGGAAAACAATATGTGCATGAGAAACATAGATCAGATGCTTCTCGCACACTCCCAAAAAGGGACTTGGTCTGCAACTCAGGCATGGGCCCTGACTGGGAATTGAACCAGTGACCTTTCAGTGCACAGGCCAGGGCTCAATCCACTGAGCCACACCAGCCAGGGCAATTTTTGCAATTTTTGCAACTTCTAATGAAATAATTGAGTTAGGAAATAACAATCATTTGTGAGTGCTAAAGTTATTAAGAGAATTGATGAGAAATTAGTTATTTACATGGTGCCAACATTTCTCCAGTTAATTAAAATCATTCAGTAATAAATATATCTCCCTATTAACACAGTAATCAATCATGAAACATGGGACCACTAGATACTCGTGAAGTGATGCAATATAATCTATTACTTATAAAGCAAAAAACATTACTTAGAAGTATTCTTGCCCAAAATGTTTAACCTGAATATAATCAAGGCTTACAAGGTAACTTTGGTAAATACAATGGATAGAGGAACAAGTAAAATTATGCGAAAATAAAAAAATCAAAAGTCATCAACATTTCTAAGAGAGAAAAAAAACTAGGGTACTCTATCGTAAAAAGACTTGTGACATGTAACATTCAAATACAATGTAGGTTTCTTGACTGGATCCCGGGACAACTGAGGAAATCTGAATACAGTCTGGACATTAGATAATATAAGGAATTCTTATCACTTTTATTAGGTATAATAAAGTTATCGTGGTTATGTAAAAAAAGGGGGGGTTGACTTTAGAGATACACACTAAAATATTTAGGAGAGAAATGTCTGCAATTTAAATATTCCTACAAAAAAACATATATTATGGCAGAATGGTAATAAATGTTATTCATCCAGGTGATAGGTGTCTATTATACTATGTTTTTTTCTTCATGTTAGAAAATTTTCAGAGACAAAGAAAAATGAGATATACCTTAAATCGTTGTAAACGTCCAATTTTTTCACCAACTTCTGCTTCCATTGATATCAATTCATTCTTCTGTTTCTCATTTTCTTTTCTAAGTTGGCGCTCCATTTCTACTAAAGTAGTGTATTGTCTTATGAGTGATCTTTCATTCACTTGCAAGACGGTGATTTTTCTACTATTTTCTGAAAGTGTTTTCTTCATTTCATCTGAATCCATCTGAAGAGTACTGAGCAAATTCTGCACAAAGGCACATTTATATTATTTGTTGAATCTAGCTATCTGAGTTTGTATAATACTGTATATTGATTTTCAAAGGGTTTACCTACATTATATTCTTTTACTTTTATGGTATCTTGTTGAATTTGACTTTCAAGTTTTTTCTTTTCCTCTTTCATTGTTTCAAATTCTGTTTTCCAGGTCTCCTTTTCACTGAAAAAAATTAAGATGACAACATGGTACACCTATTAAAATATTTAACTGCAGGAAGAGATCATTTTAGATTATGGAAATTTAAAGATTTAATAAAACAAGAGACATCATAGCTACCCAGTACCTAATAGCATAAGAATGTCAAAATTCTATTCAAAAGAGATTTAGCCTGGAAGTTACATTTTTTATTTAATAAATGCAGGGTAAAACATTTATTTTATCAATCATTTTAATTATTCCATGAATCACCACTCTGCAATTGTTTCAATATAACAATTACTGCTGAATCTTACAAATATTTTAGTAAAAATGGAAAATCATTAGGAAAATAATCAATACCCCAAACTAATTCTGGATATCAAGTCTGAACTTTCTGACCCTGCTCTTAAATTTGATTGTTAAATATTTAGAATACAAACAAAATCAGAAATCATTAGACTTAAAGACACTATGTCAGACATTGCTGCCTAACCACGAGATATTCCACAGTCATCTGCAATCAGCTTGGCATAAATTACTTATGCCATCATTTTCTCTGCCACTGAATGTTTAAGACTTGGACAACTCATCAGCCCAATTCTGGCTAGTGAGATCTAAACCATGGTCTGCTACCAGCCTCTGGAAACATTTTTTTATACAAATATAAAAAGTTATGTGGGGCCCTGGCTGGTGTAGCTCAGTGGATTGAGCGCGGGCTGGGAATCAAAGGGTCCCTGTTCGATTCCCAGTCGGGGCACATGCCTGGGTTGCGGGCCAGGTCCCCAGTGAGGGCCATGTGAGAGGCAACCATACATTGCTCTTTCTCTCCCTCTCTGTTTCCCTCCCTTCCCCTCTCTCTAAAAATAAATAAATAAAATCTTAAAAAAAAAAAAAAGTTATGTGGAAAAAAATGCCCCTCTTTTTCAATGCTCAAAATGGTTCCATCTTCCTTGAACTCCTATATCTATTTTATAACCACAGTAGGAGATAATATGACCTACCCGTAGGTCATATTAGAACAGATAATCACCCTTTGTTAGATCAGATAATCCCTCTTATGTTCTCTAACCACCCTTAGTGTTTAAATCACCTTTCATCAGGTATTCTAATCATTACTAAAAAAATTATTCTATTGAGATAAATGGGATGGCAGAGATAAGGAGAAACACATGAGTTCCCTATGACAATTTGAATAATTATGATGGTGATGATGAATATTTACAAAGTGCTCATATCTGAGCATTTTCATATAACTCAGTTGTCTTCTATCTCCCCTATTACTAACACAGAATTTTATAGATATTAAATGAGACAGAGAAAGAGGAGAGGAAGGGGCAAGAGAGGATGGTAAAACAAAATATCTAAACTTTTTTTTTTTTTTTTAATTTATTTTTAGAGAGAGGGGAAGGGAGGGAGAAAGAGAGGGAGAGAAACAGCAATGTATGGTTGCCTCTCACATGGCCCTCACGGGGACCTGGCCTGCAACCCAGGCATGTGCCCTGACTGGGAATCGAACCAGGGCCTCTTGGTTCCCAGTCAGCGCTCAATCCACTGAGCCACACCAGCCAGGGCAAAATATCTAAACGTTTTTATGTTATGTTCATCATTAACAAGAATATGCTGCAATTATATTCATAAAGTTTTGCCAACACTTATACCTTAGATATTCTTTATATAATAAGCTCTGTTGATGACGAATTACTGCAAATTTTCGGTTATAGTCTTCAAGAGAACCTTCTAAATCCTTTAACTTATTTTCTTTATATTCTAGTTCCTAAAAAAATGGGTTTAGAAATGAAAAAAGCATCAGAATACATTTTAAATTTTAAGGTAGAAATTCATATTCTGACAAGATTATAGAAAAATATATAAAGGAGAACAGTCACCATAAGCAGCAAAGATCTTAGTTTAAAGGCCTATGGAATGAGGCAGTATGTATAAAAGAGAAGTAAACAGGTAAAATTAATTTTATCATATAAGATAGTTATAGTAACCACCAAAATTATCAGATACAGAAGTTGCAAACTTACCTCTAGTCATTCAGCCCCACATACCCTTTCATGAATATACATAATACATGCCTCCACTTGAATTATCCTTTCCAATTAATTCTTTTCAAAGATAAAGAAACTGAGACTTAGAAAGATTAAATAACTTACTCAACATTCACTCATTAGCACTACCCTTGGCACCCATTTCCTGAGCACGTATGCCGAGGTTTTACACACGCCGGGTCCTTTAAATCGGTGCAGATCAACACTGGAAGTCAGGCGTGCCTGACTCCAAGGGCCTGCGGCTTCCCTTGCTCTATGCTGCCTCAGGGACTGAGAGTCCAAGTGCTTGTTTTACCATTTCGAACAGGTTTCCAGATTCCCAATCAGTGCTCTCTCTCTATTCTACCATAGGGCTTTTCATGTTTTTTTTTTTAAATAAAAGTAAGACCATGAATCTAATCTGAAGCAACATACTATAATGTTATAACTTGCTGATAGTGTCCCTATATTGTAAGAGAATGGGAGAAACTGTAAAGACTGCTAAAATTATGAATTTAATATATAATACTAATTATGAAGTGATATTCTAGTAACTAGTTGAGGTTTTACCTCTTTGATGCAGACACCATACAAAATCCAATATTCAAAAAATGATTAATATAATTCCAAATATAAAAACAAGAATTTATAATCTTAACTCAAGTATATTCAGAAACAGATTATCTAGGAAAGGGAAACAAGTGTTCATAATCAAACTCATATTTTCACTTATTCTAAACACATTTTTGTAATTATATTATAAGGTAAGTAATGTTACAGGTTTCACACTTCAAATGAAATAATGAAAACTGTCTTTCACTAGGCCATTCAGAATGACCACAACACAGATGGCAAAATTGACAAACAAACACAGGGCAAGCATTCTAATTTGCTGATGGATTAACCAACACTTTAGAGGATAAAGTTAAACAAAAAAAAGAAGCAATTTTAATCATTACACTAAAAAGCAGTGTCAGACTTTGTTCACTTGAATTTTACTACCATAGTAAAATTCTAACCGTCAATAAATAGAAGTGCTTACTTCATTCCTACCTTATAGTAGCTGTATATTATTCTACTTATCAACCATGTATTTCATATAAATACCTATGTGAACAAGATGTGTCAGCAGGCTTCTCATGCAGATAAATGGAATAAACTGACTTAATTCATAACATTCCATCTAACATCAAAATCCATTAACATATATCTGTTAATATGCTAAGAACTGAAAAAATAGATTAAGACTAAATTTAAGAACATACTACATACATACAACAACCAAGTGTTTTGGTTATTCACATGTAAAACTTCAGTACCTGTAAAATATGTATTAAATATTCATTCAGAGAATTAATAATATTGGTACTAGATGGTGCTATCCCATCAGGCAACTCTAGTCCTTTAAAAACAACATTTGATCCTCCTGATTGCCGTAAAAGGCTGATTTCGTTTTCAAGATGATCTATCTGAAAAACAAACAGTTCAGAAATGAGAATCACATCTCTTTTACCCCAAAAAAGGCATATTTAAAAGTAGTAACTTACATTCCACTGTGTATTTCTATTGTTTTATGCTTTTATTTATTTTTTGAAAAAGGGGGAAAGAAGAGAGAATGAGAGGGAGAAAAACATAGACGTGAGAGAGAAACATCAATCAGTTGCTTCTCGTACATGCCCTGACCAGGGACCAGACCTGCAACCCAGGTATGCACCCTGACCAGGAATTGACCCAGAGACCTTTTGTTTTGTGGGGCAACGCCCAAACAACTGAGCCACGTCAATCAAGGCACACACGTAATATTTCTAAAAAGTAGATATATGAATATCCTGTCAGGAATTAATTAAACCATAATTTAATTTCTACTTAGAAATGTCTTAGTATACACTTAGAATTTTTGTATTATTTTAGATTATAAGGCACTTCTTTTTATTTTTTTTTAAGATTTTATTTATTTATTTTTAGAGAGAGGGGATGGGAGAAAGAGAGAGAAGGAAAGATCAATGTGTGGTTGCTCTTCACACACGCCCAACTGGGGACCTGGCCTGCAACCCAGGCAGGTGCCCTGGCTGGGAATCCAAACGGTGGCCTTTTGGTTCATAGGCCGGCACTCAATCTACTGAGCCACACCAGCCAGGGCTATTTTTCAACTTAACTTTATGTTTAAGAAAACTTCAAACTGGTGTTTTCCTAACGTTGAAAGAATTAATTTAAGGCATACTCACATGAAGTAGTCATTTAAAAAAAACATTCATATCATATCTATGTCCCATGCTTAGCATTTTCTTTTATTTAATAAAATTCTCACCTTTAGATTTGCTTTTGCCAACTGCTGAGAATAATTTATAACCTCATTCCGAGTTTCCCTGAGCTCCTGTCTTAATTCTTCATTCCTCCCAGTGAGTTGATCGACTTGGGCTTTCAAATGGAGACTGGCATCAAAGATTCCTTCTGCATTCTTTGATTCGATAGCCTAACAGATTTAGATATATTGATGAAATGTGAAGAAAAACACTAAAATCATAATTAAAAAATTTATTTAAATAAAATTCACCTTTAAGCATTTTACTATTTCCATTTAATAACAAAATATGCCAAATGTATTCCTTATTAATTTAAATTTATAAAACTATATTAACTTACATTAATATTACAAACACAGTAATTATTTCATTATAACAATTAACAAACGTCTAGCTAAATTCAGTAGACTGGTAGACTAGTTAAACAACCAGACAGAAATAAGATGAGTAGGTTCAAATCTTAACTGATCTCTTACTAGCTGGGCAAGTGACTTAAATTCTTTATCCTTTAGTTTCCTTACCTCTAAAGAAGAGTAAATAATATTTATTACCTCTGTCAACTTTACAAGTACTTACATAGTCAAAATTGGATATCTATGAAAATACTATGAAGCTATGCAGCACCTGAATTTAAAGCATGAGTAAAGGAATGAAACAGCTATTACATTAAATTAAGTAAGTTTTTAATTGCTTCCTCTCCACCTTTAAGCATGCATGGTAACAAATGCAAAGTGTGACAACATGGTATCATCTAAGAGTGCTGCATAAGAAAAAATAATGTCAAATATTAAAATATCAAGTGGCTTCACTGGTCCTAATTCTCCAATAACCATACACTCACATACACATCTACATATTACACACATATACATATATTTGGACTTTAAGAGAACTATATGGAATAACGTGTTAATGCAAAGTAAAGTTTCAGAAATGAAGGTAGAAGACAGAGCGGTGAGATGAGTAAAACCAAATGTAATCTCATACCCAGGAAGGTGATCAGGTATTTAACTCTGGGCAGCAGATTTATAAAAGTAAGCCTTTATCCTAAGGAGGTCAGAGCAGGCCATGTGCGGTAATAAGTCACATTAGCTCAAAAGGGGACACCAGGAAGCCAGAAGCAGGCAGAAGGGTGGACGACACAGTAGTCTGGTTAGTTGTCTTGCTAAGAAATAGCACCACGTTGTCTGCATGGTCCTAACAGTCCCACCCTTCCAAATTTAACAAGTGAATACAAAAACAACTACTTACAGGTTCTAGAAAATAAACAAAAATAAGTCAATTTTGGAGGAGGCCTGGAACTTTAAAAACAGGACCAGCCAGGAGTGATTTGCCGTTTTTAAGGCAGCCTGCAGTTTCAGTGACCTGTCAACTTTCTAGCCTAGAAAACCAGAGGACAGGGCCAGTCCTAAGCAGCAGGAAAGTGAGAAGGGAATCCCAGAAAGAAAAAAGCTAGCAAAAGGAATTTCCAAATTCTGTATAAAACCTCTGCCAGGTCTCAAGCTGACCACTGAAGCAGAAGAAGAGAAATAGAAGACAGAGGAAAATATCAGTGAACTTAAAGGAAAATCAATAGCAATTATACAACTGGGAGAAGAAAAGATAAAAAAGTAGGGAAAAAAATGAACAGAGCTTCAGGGGCCTGTGGAAAATATCAAAAGAACTAAAATGTTTGTTTCACTGGAGTTCCAGAGAGAAAGGGACAGAAAAAAACAATTAAAGAAATTACTGGTGGAAAACTTCCCAATTGCGGTGAACAGCATACATAAAGAGACTCCAGAGGCTAAGCAGACCCCAAACAAGATACGCATACACGTACACAAATGTGCACATGCATGCACACACGCACACGCACATCACAGTCCAAGTGGTAAAAACCAAATGTCAAGAGACAGTTTTGAAAGCAGGCTAAGAAAAAATACACATTACACACAGGAAAGAATGACTCAAATGACAGCAAATGTCTCATCGGAAACTAAGGAGACCAGTAGAGAGTGAATATTACTAAAGTGATGAAACAACAAAATGAAACCATCAATACAAAAAAAAAAAAACAAAAAAAACCCAAAAACACCAAACTTACATTAACTAGTCTTTCAAGGCTAGGAATAACCAGCGATGTTTCTCCTCCTTTGACATCAGGATCTTTCTGGACTTCCTGAATAGCCTGCAGTATTTCTTTCATACCTTCTTCAAGTCGTTTGTTTTCTTCAACTAATTCTTTTACTAAAATGACATTTTCCTCATTGAATGAACAGATCTTTTTCATAATTTATACTATTCTATATAGATGGCAAATAATTCACATATAGTAAAAATAATCCATTTATAAAATGCAAATACAAATAAATATGTTTAAAAAGTTCAACAATAAATGCCAAGTGTGAATAGTTGAGCTGAAGATACACCTATTGAAATCATACGCATATACATATACCTAATAGCTCAAAGAAATAAATCATAAGCACATTTTGCCTTCACTACATGTTAAACTTTTTAAAAAATTGTTTACTTTCATTAGAGAACAAAAGAGAATAAACTTATTTATCATCACAAAAATATTCAGACTAAGAACATTCGCCAAATATGAATATAACAAGACAAACCAATGGATGAAAGAGATTAACATCTATACTTTATTAAAGTAATTAAGGTTAAAATAGATTAGAGAACAAGACTGAATTTCAGACCCATGATTTTCAGTATAGAATAAATAAGTATAGAAAAATAAGAGATAATAGTAACTTACATTTATTCTGAAATTTGGCTATTACTGTTTTACTTCTTTCTAAATCTCTTTCTTTTTCAATTAGTTCTCTTGAAAGAAATTCACTCTGAACAAAACATAAGGAAAATAAAATAAAATTTTTTACAAAATATCACAATAGTTTAATTTTGAAGTTTCAAGAAAGTTTGATCAACTGAGGTTTAACACACCAAATACAAGCTATAGACGTAATAGCAGTCATAAAAATAAAGTAAAATCTCAAAGGTAAAAGAGATGGAGGTCCTCCTCTACATTCTCCCTCCCCCACACCCATGGCAAAAAGCAAACAGATATAATATAGGTTTTTTTCTTTAAAAACAAACATCTCTTTTACTGTTCACACTTATCTATTCTTCCTGGCTTCTATAATATTCAAGTTCTATTTCTGCATTTCTTCTTTGTACTTCCTTGATCAATAAATCTTGTGCTATGACTTCATGCTAAAGAAATACTTACTAAATTAAGCAAGTGAGTGAGTTATCAAATGGGCTACATTTTTAGATTTTTAAAAAATAGAATGTGCATAAATTAATGTTAATGTGCAAACATTAAAAAATCTTATTATATCCCTGACAGATGTGGCTCAGTTGGTTGGGCATTGTCCTGCAGAGCAAAAGGTTGCTGGTTCGATTTCTGGTCAGGGCACATGCCTGGGTCGCAGTCCAGTCCCTACTCAGGGCACTTGCGAGAGGCAACCAATAGATGTTTCTCTCACATGCTGATGTTTCTCTCCTTCTCTTTCTCCCTCCCTCCCCATCCCCTTAAAAATAAATAAATAAATAAATAAATAAATAAATAAATAAATAATCTTTAAAAAATCTTATTATAATTACTTTTAGGACTTTGTTAGAAAAGTAATTTTTTTTAAAAAAGGAGGTAATGAAAAAGCAACCCCAGGAATGTAACTTGGAGGAAAGCTCACCTGAGATCTAAGAAATGCTAGTTCTCTCCATAGATGTTCTATAACATTTTCAAGTGGATCTATCTGAGAAAGTTTGGATTGTGCAGTAATAGATACAGGTTCTGGAAGATTAACTTCAAGTTTACTTTTCAAAATCTCTGCCTGTAAGGGTACTTCACTTTTTCTTGTATCTTCTTTCAAACTGCTATCAGCAAATCTTACTTGGGTATGAACCTGCTCATCTTCTGATGTTACTGCTTGTGATTTATCCACATCAACTTTATCATCATGAATTTGTGGACAAAATATCGCAGATTTTTGTCTAAGTGATAACTTCTGCATTAAGTCTGACACTTTTGATAAGACTCGTAAAGATGAAGTGCTTTTTAGTGTGAAACTTGTCTTCTCAGGTGCATGATGGCTTCTTGACACTTTCTGTATAGAGTCTTCAGAAAGAGAGTATAGGAGTTCATTTACTTCTTCATGACTCTCGCTACTAAAGGTATTGACTAACGATTCTAGATTTCCTAAAGATTGTAGACATGGTGCTTTAAAAATCTCCCTTATTGTAATAGCTTCTGGAAGTGTATTATCTTTCACTTGTGTAGATGAAGAATGTCTAGTTAAAGAGACAAAAGGATCCGCTTCACTTGCTACACTATGATGAACTTCAGATAACATTCTTGGTAACGATACTACGGTCATATCCTCTTCTGACTCTTTCTGACATGCTTTTGGGATACTCAGTGATGCTCTCCTAGGCAGCAGCTCTACTTTATCTGAACTCCTAATCTGTATGCAGGGTAAATAACATCTCATTAATCAATCTTTGAACCAACACACTGTTTAAATAAAAAAAAATTTTTCTTTTATTTAACTTTAAAAAAATGCCCAAAATGAGATAATGGTGTTAAGATGAAAGAACTGACATTTTTCTTTATTCTCTTTGCCATAGCAAATACTGTTTACCTTTGAATGTGCTGCACTGATATTTTCAAGGCCTGTGAAATCAAATTTTCTTTCTCCCATTCTACTTGCTTGAGAAATGTTTTCTGTTAGGTTCAGGTCCTCAACTGTTAGGCCTACATATAAAAGAGATAACAGATCAGACATAAAAACAACTCCACTATTATTTCAATACTTTCATTCTTAAAAAGTAGAATCAAGTTTTAACTCAAAAAAAGGTAGAATGATTATTTCCAAAATCCTGGATTCCCATGTAGCCTATACAACCTTCTGGTTTTACTTACTTTTAATGAAGTATTAATATGAGAAACTAATATACTTTATTTTCTCTATCATTTCTTATCCTTTCTATATATAAAAGTATTAATAAGTACTAAAATAGTTAAAGACACATATAAAGAAACTACACAAGAAACATGAATGAGAAAACTAGTGAATACACTAGTAAATTATGAAGTTTTGACCTCCTAGAAATTTTTTTGATGTATTGTCGAAAACCAAAATGCTAAAAAAATAAATAAAAACTCTGTTGTTCGTAGTTACTTATGGACTTAGATCAAGTTAAAAACAAATTTCTTCTCTATGGTCTTCAATAGCTATAAAAAACTTAACCAACTGTTCTCTTTATATCATGTATGCTAAACAAACAAAAAATATCAATTTTTATTCCACAAAACATTATGCAGTAAAGAATAATGTACAAAGAAAAGTTTTCAATGCATAACTTCTCTTAAAGGAAAGATAAGTATTATCAGTAACATATATTAACAAAAATTGCTAAGTTTTATCATTACTAATCAGAACTTATTTGGATTGTCTACAAATTAATAGAGACTTGACTGTAAATTTTGAAAAGTCCATGATTTTGAAAGTTTTTTGTTTTTATTTTTTGGCTTTTTACCGGTTTTAGATTTAAGACTGGACCCAATGACACTCATTCACATAATCTTCATTAGGCTATTATTTTCACTTATTAAACTTGTAGCAGAACCACAGGAACACAGAGATAATATTTCTAACATACATAAAATTTCAGATCCAGATAATTCATTTTCTAATGACTCTTTAAAGATTTGGAATAACTAAGTATACCTGAAGTTGCAGTTCTTTTTCCTTTTTCTTGAGCCATTTGGCGAATTTTTTTTTTCAGATCAAGTCGTTCTTCCTCTAAACTTTCAATCTACAAAATATAAACTATTAGTATTTTTCTTTAGTTCAACCAGAAAAATAACCAATTGACTACTAAACTTGCCTCTTTCAAAAGAATCTGGTTTTCAGCTCTGTATTGTTGCTGTTTTAAACTTTTTCTATTTCTAAATTCGGTTAAGTCAATCATTGTCTTCGGTTCAAGGCCTAAAGTAGAAAGTAATATGATTAAAACCTTATCAACATTCAAACGAACTACAAAAACTTTATATAGCAACTAGTTATCATCAAGCAACTGGTTATAATTAAATCAGCATCACTACAGAATAGGGCACTTCTTGTGCAAGAATTTTCCTGATACTTGAGCCATAACCATAATGGAAATCTTAACAATTTAAACTGTGACTCTCCAAGTTCAAATTTAATCACAATTATTAATGGAAATCCTGAAAAAGCTATTTAGGGTCAGTCTTCTCCATGTAGCAATTAAGGTTAGAAGCTTTAGAAAACAGACTTGGATTCAATTCCCACTTTCAACTATTAACTAAGTCATAGGGAAAATATTGTGTGTACATATTTTATTTGGCTTGTTGTCAGGGATATAACGAAATCAACCCAAATAAAGTACTTAGTGCAGTGCCTGGCACATAGTAGTAATTATTTAATATCAATATCAAGAATATTGGCTGCTCTGCCTGTAGAATAGCCACTGTTTGTCTCAGTGCTTCACTAATAAACTCTCTTTTCACTTGCAACAGTAAAAAAAGTAAAATATTATCATGACTAGCGTGCCTGTCCCCTAATTTCTTATTATAATACTTAAGCAGCTATGCTCTGAAAACCAGATATCAAAGTTGTGTCAAGTAATTATTACTAAATTTTGCAGCCTTTACAACACAGGAAATCTACTGTTTTTGACAGCCATCTAGAGGTCTCAGTTATCTTCAGGAACTTCCAGACTGAAGTGGGCTGTGATCTGGTGGTGAAGTTATCCAACAGAAGTTTAACTTGAGGTCCTGGCATGACTCTGGGTCCTAGTTAGACACTTGTTTACAAATAAATAATCTGTAGAATGTATTTATTTTTCCTTTCTCTAGAGAACAGTTTTTACAGATGATCATGTTAATTCTAAGAAAGCACTAACTGGTATTTACCAAGTAAAATAAAATTGTTATTTAGATCTTTATTTTCATTTAAAGTAGTAATTTAGATAGAACTGTAGTAACCTTAAAACCAGTAATATTCACTAATAAACTATTTATTGAAATCAATATAAAAATCCCTAAGCTATACTTACTAATTACTTCTTGGAATCAATAGTAACCTTAAAATAGTCAACCAAAGAAAAGCTTAAGCAGTCTAAATTATAAAAGTGAAGTACTTAAACGTCTTAAAAAGGTTTAAAGAGTATTTCTAAATGTCCTCACGAATTCTGAAACAAGAGCAAAAATGACATGTTGAAAAATGTAAAGGGTTAAGTTCTAATATGTGGTATTAACTTAGTAGACTTTCATTTTTAAACCAGCAATTGTTACTGAGGAGATCCTGACCTCCACAAAGCAGTGCTCCAGGCCTGCCCTCCCACGTCCCGCCCCCACCAAATCCCAGTCCCACTTCAACCAGAGCAGCTCCACTTCCATTTGTTTTAAATATTTTTACAGGAGAATGTATTTTTTTAAAAAAGCATTCAACTACTTAAATAATAACAAACTATCAAAAAGAAAGACTGAAAATGACTTGACAATTAGGATTAAGCAAAATACATATCTTAAAGACTACTCACCCACACGCTCTCTGAGAGCCTCATTTTCATCAAGGAAGTCATTGATCTTCATCTCAAGTTTATTGATTTCCTTTGTCAATACTTCGATCTCTCGATCTCTTATTTTAATTTGGTTTTTACAATTCTTTATTTCAATAACAGCGTCTTCTAAACCATACACTCCCTAAAAATATCCAATGTAATTTAAATATAGCATGGTTTATTTGAATAAATTATCAAACTCATGAATTTATTTTCTTATTAAGTCTGAGGGTAAGTACACATATACCTAGGGTTTACATCACTAAACTTTATTTTTTATTGTGCTTTTAAAAAACAAGTCCACTAATAATGACGATGGAAAATGAAAGAGTTGAAATTTCCTAATACAGCATCCGAATGGCAAAGTGACTCAGAATATTACATGTAAATCACTTTACCAAATACATAAAAGGTACAGCAAGGGTCAATCAGCGATACCATTAGAATATGTAAATCATTAGATGACTAACTTAGTGGTAATCAGATTTAAAAATGTAGAAAGCACAAAGAAAGACTATGTTGGCATCGTAGGCAATAAAGCTATTCCTGTTAACAACTTTTATCAAACTAACCAGCGGAGTAACATCTACAGGGCGGCACAATAACACAGATTGCCATGAATCTAATCCTGCTGCCTCATGAAAGCTGATTATCTGGGCAAGGGATTTAAAAACAATTCTCCTGACAAAAAGTAAATGCTACTCAAAAGTTTGAATCATTTCATATAAATTAATTAGGATACCCTTTACCATGAGATACTTCTGGAATGTTTTAAATGCTATGCAGTAAATGGCACAGAACAGCCTAACCGTGGGTGGCAAGAATAATTCGAAACCCTTTGATTGACAAGAAAAAATACATACAGATTCATAATCTTTTAATCGCTTCAGAGTCTCCACTAGCTCTTTATCTTTTTCCTTAGCATCAGCCTCAGCCAGTTCAGCTGTTCTCTCCGCCTCTTTAGTTTTCTCTTCTAAAATTTGAACTTTAGACTGAATTTTCATATAATGGGTCTGTTGAGAAAGTGTTGAAGCACCTAGAAGGTAAAAATAAAATCATTAATGAGTAGAATTGAATAGTTATTCCTTTAAATCATTGATTCCAATATGGAGTACAGGAAAAGTGGTACATGACTAAAAATATAACACTTTAATATTATAATTTTATATTTGTAAAATAAAGTTATAATTTGGTTTTATTAATAAAACAAACTAAAAAAAATAAAGTTCAATAAAATCTTTTTAGCTGAAGAAGCACGGGTTATTAAACATGGCAAAACACTGCAAGCGTATGTTCCCAATACGCAACCTCCCTTTTGTCCACTGAAATGGAACAACGGGTTTTTAGCTGGACACATGACCGCTTGAAGTCAACACCAAATTTCTACTTACACTCCAGCAGCTATGCAGTCATGTGACTAATGGGGTATAGACAGAAAAGCCATGTGCATATTTCAAGGAATGTTTTCAAATGAAAGAAGTTAATCTTTTTTTTGCCTTCCCTCCCTCCTGGCAGCTGGAATATACATATTGAGGCTGGAATGCAAACAGTCTTCTTAGAACACGATTTGGAAACCACACATTGAAATAGGCAGAATAACAGATACAGGGTCCCTAATATCTGATATTTGTGCACCTATCACACTAACCCTTAACTAGTTGCCTCAATTTTGTTTGTATCATGAAAGATATATTTGTATCCTGTTTTAACCACTATTAAATCTGATACCTGTCACCTATAGCTAAACTTAAACCTAATAGCTAAAACAATATCCCTATTTTATTATCTTACCAAACTGTTGCTAGAGCAAAATATAGTATTCCTATCACTGTAAAATCTATTGACTCGAGTCATTCTTATACTCATGCACAATAACCGTCCACTGGTTTACTGGGCATATACTTACATACGGGCACTGGGCTAGTGCAGGAGGTCATGTTTGCTAAGAACTGAGCCCTGCTCTCCGGAGCAAACAGCCTAGCTGGAGAATGACAGACTGAACTGTCTCCAAAAGCTATTTTCCCTTTCTTCCACATGAAAGGGAAACAGTATCTACCTGCCTGTCCCTCGGGACGTGCCCTTTGCCTCTTGCCCCTCCTCCTCTATCTCGCTGTTTGGCATGTGGATGTGAATGTAAAGCTCCATCTTGGATGAGGCAGGTGAAGGTAACACCCTCGTGCAATGGTCTAATTCCACTGCACAAGTGAGAAATAAATTTCCATCTTGATTTTGCCACCATTTTCCAGATTTGTTTCTGACAGCTAAACCTAATCCTAACCAATGAAGAGGGAAACACCATTAGCTGTCATATTTACAAGTTAAATTCAAGATATAAAGCATACTCCAGACCACATATCTGTGGGCTTTAGGGGTCAGATGCTATAACTGATTAAAGTGTCACTAGATAAGACCTATTCCTTATTCAATAGCAGAGATCAACCGCCACTTTTTCTCCTGGTGGTTGGAATACTTAACACCTGTAATATTAGTCACCCTTTTAAAGCAATTTAAACCGTCAAAGTACAATTCTAATACATACATAATATATACACATATAGAAATATGTACATCAAGTGGGCCTTGATGCTGCTCAACAATCACACTACATTTCCTTAGTCTGTTCATTCTTCCAGATGACCGTTTCATACTTTCTCTTCCATACTCTCTCCTCACGCTTCTAACACATACTCCCCTATCTTCACTTTCAGCTGAGAACCGTGATTCCTGTGCACTGAGAAAACAGAAGCGATCAGTAAAGAAGCTCTACAAGTTCTATCAGGACATCTACCCAGCCACCTGCCTCTGCATACACTCCACCTTCCGTGCTCTTATTATGGATGAAATCTCTGTGCTCCTAAGGCCAACTGCCCCTCTGGAGTACTGTATTACCATCCCATTGTCTTCTCAAGGGATACTCCTCCAGAAGGTTCTTTTCTCCTTCCCCTACTTCATGAATTCATTGTTTCTTCTTTAATGGATCTTTCCCAATAACCTAGAAGTATGATTATTTCTTCCATTTTAAAGAAAAAAAATACTTTCATCACCCCTTTTTCCTGTCAAGGAACCACTCTATTTTCCTCATTTCCTTCATAGAAACACTTAAGAGTCTAAATCTGTTCTCTCTCATCTTGAACCAAAAATGACCACTGCTAAATCTAATGGTCAATTTTCAGTGCTCATATTGACTTACCAGCAGCAATGAATACAACCCTGAACACAGCTGTTTATTCTCTTCCTTGATGACACTGCTCATGTGGTTTTCAGAACTCTACATGCTCCTGGTTTTCCTCCCATCTCTCTGGCCAATCCTTTTCATTCTCCTTTGGTTGTTCCTTTTCATCGCCCAGCCTCTAAAGTAAAAGTGCTCCAGGGCTCAGTCTTCAGATCTGTCTTCTTAACCAGTATTTTCTCCCTTGATAGCAGTCAGCCAACCGGGTGATTTCAACTACCATTTTTATGCACCTGGTCCCCAAATTTACATCTTTAGCCTAGACTGTTCTCTTGAACCTCAGACCTTTATACACAAGAGTTTACTTAACACTTTCACTCAAATATCTAATAAGCACCTTAAATTTGGCATGCCTTGTTTAACTAAGTGCCTGGTCATCACTGAACCTGCCCTTTCTACAACCTTCCTAGTGTTCAGACTAAACGTCCTGACAACTCTTTCCCTCACATCCTGCATATAATCTGTTGGCAAATTTTATTTCTATCACCTTCAAAATACAACAGAACTGAACACATCTAATAATCCCAATGCTCTAAGCTACTACCACCTCCCCAAAGATTACTACTATTAGTAATATTATTGCAATAGTCTGCTTCTGTCCTTACCATTCCTATACTTTATAATAGACACAGCCTAACTCAAATTACATCACTCATGTCTTAAGAAACCTTCTTTGGTGTCCCTTCTCTCTTAACATAAAGGCCAAAGTCCTTCTAATTAACTGTAAGGCACCATATGACATGGCTCCTGGTTACCTTTCCAATCTCACCACTAACTACTGCCCCACTTGCTCAAACATGCGTAGCACACACCTTTGTGCCTTTGCACTTACTCTCATTGCTTAAGGGCATCTGCATGGCTCTCTCCCTCACCTTCTTCAAGTCTTTGTTCAGATATCTCCTCAAGGAGGCTTTTGCTTCACTATTTAAATTACAGCGACACCACCAACCACAACCGCTATAGTACCACTGACAGTTACATACAGACACATAGATTCACCTGCCAGTCTCCTTTTGTGCCTTATTTTTTATTGTCAGCAATTATAATAAATATGTCATAAACTTCTAATGAATAGTTTGCATTAATATGTTCTCATATAACTATGGTATGTAGTTCTCTGGAAGTGTAAGACCACTGATGTTTTAAAGGCTTATATTCAGAGTATTTGATGTGTTAGACGAAGCAGTACGACCCAGGGTAGGAAGAATATGACAGGACATTAGATTGGGTAAGGTTAATTCAAACAGCGACAAGCCACAGTACTGCTGAAAACTATGAGCAACACTGCGACACTGATCAAAGTTTTACATTTTTGTTAATTATAAAAAGGGAGTTAAATAAGTACAATGTATTACATCACCATTTTTCATTTCTTTCATACAGTCAACCTACTAATAAAGGTTAATGTAATTTTCATCAGTGTAAAGTTATAGAAAATATCTCCATCATTTAGAAATTAAAGACTAGTAAGATATGTAGTTAATAATATCCTATATATTTTTTGAAAATATAATAAAATTCAAATAGAGAAAAACCCACAATATAACTTTGACATGACATGACTTTATGTTAATAAAAATATTTTAAAATGTAACAATATATAAACTAACTATATACTTATAAAATATTAAATTACCTTTGTTTCTTTGGAGCTCATTTTTCAAATCTTCAATAATAAAAGTACTTTTTTCCATTTCTTTTGTGTATTGTTCTACTTGCTCAGTGAGCATCTTAATATGACTATCTCGTTCTTGTATACCCTATAAAATATTTTTGAATATTATATATTATCTTTTCATGAATATTAACATACATTTTAAGAGTAAGAAAAAAATGTACGTCTTATTTTTTTAACAGAACTGCAGAATATATATTTTTTGTGGTTAAACCTATGTCTTTTACTATTGTATATATTTCAAGTATACTCTACAATGCCACGGGCACTGCTGTCACTCTAACACTTAAAGAAAATTTAATGGTTAACACTCCACCAAATAGGAATTCTGGAACTCTAATATTTGTGGCTTCTTAGGACTCTTTTTATGTTACTTTTCTTCATCATCCATCCAATTCCATTCAGCATTTTGTATGTTTGTGTCTACCCTGTGCATTCTCATTTACTCAGCTTTCCCCTCTACAGTACTTCATTCAAAATTACTGTTTCTTGAAATTGTTCTTATTCACCAAATACTTCCAAAATTTTCTTATTTCTTCTGAACTATGAATACAGAGCACTGATAATAAAAGTGTAACTTCTTTCTGTATAACTATATCTGTACTAAAAATGAATTCCTTATAGCCACAAATTATAACCACACTTTAAGCTTACTTCACAATGTTTAGGATATTTCGGCACTAAAGTATAATACGATAAACTTTAATAACAGAATATTAAGATATTTTTAAATTTCAAAAGTTCTTAATAGTTTAATATTACTCCTAACTTGAAATTTAATTCTAATATTTTTGTGTGTGAGACTGGATAGTGTAAGAAACTTCAAGAGACGTTATTTTAAAAGCACTTTTTTTTTAAAGATTTTATTTATTTATTTTTAGAGAGAGGGGAAGGGAAGGAGACAGAGAGGGAGAGAAACAGCAATGTATGTTTGCCTCTCACATGGTCCTCACTGGGGACCCGGCCCGCAAACCAGGCATGTGCCCTGACTGGGAATCGAACCGGGACCCTCTGGTTCCCAGCCCGCGCTCAATCCACTGAGCTACACCAGCCAGGGCAAGAGACGTTATTTTATATATCCAATAGAGCAGGTCACTAGATGGCACAGTCACTATTAGGTACAGGTGACATAATACGTAAGACATAGTGTAAGGTTTCACTGCCAATATTAATAAAACTGGTTGATAAGCCAACTTTTGAGAAGGATTTACCTGCTGTAGAGCCATAACATTACTTTTATCGGCATCAAGCTGGGCATTTTTCAGTTTCTCCCTCAGGTTATGTAACATTTGCTGATACTCAATAATTTCATCATCTTTAGAAGACAAAATTAACTAGAAATAAACAAAATAGAACATGTTACATGAGAGAAAAATTAATAAATCATTCCTTATTTATGATAAATACTCTAATAAATACTATCAAGGGCTTCCATAAAAGTACAGGAAATAAAATTCTTTGAACTGAGAAAGTATTGACAACTATTGAATAACCATTGTTCCTTTTGTGTGTATAATCTGAAGTTCAAATAAGAAATAACTCAAAAGTTGACAATGTAATTTCAGCCCTCTAGGAATTGAATCTCTACACAATCTCAAGCTTTCAAAACCCATTCCTAAAACAAGAAGTTATTATTACTTCATGTAATTACATGTAACACTCCATGTAATTACAACAAGTTTTATACAACCAATCTTTATGAAGAAAATGTTAAAATGCCACTGAGAAACATAAAATATATTAAATGAATGAACAGTATCTTGTAGTGTTAGATGACAGGAGAGGTTAGCCCTCCCATTGACAAGGATGGAAGGGCCCCCCTTGGGCCTGACAGCATGCATAGGGTTGATGCACTACTACCTACTTCATGGCATCTAACTACTGTATGTTAATACTGTACTGTACATTTGAAAATAGCTATGGGAGTGGATCTTGAAAGTTCTCATCACAAAAAAAAATATGAAGCTATGTATGGTGATGAATATGAACTGAACTTAATGCAGTGATGATCATTTTGCTATACATACAAATATCAAATCATTACACTGTATACCTGAAACTAATGTATGTTATGTCATTTATACCTCAGTGTTTTAAACAAAGGTATCTTGTATTCTTTGCTAGGACTAAATATCAACATCAATCTATAAATTAATTTATAAATTGAATAGATACCCAATAAAATAACTAAGATAGTTTTTAGAACTTCTTCTAAAATTCGCATTAAAAGTGCATTTATAAGGCCCTGGCAGGTGTGGCTCAGTGGATTGAGCATCAGTCTGTAAACTGAAAGATCGCCAGTTTAATTCCTGGAAAGGGCAATTGCCTGGGTTGCGGGCCAGATCCCTGGAGATCCGGGGCATGTGAGAGGCAACTGATCAATATTTCTCTCACAGGATGATGTTTTTCTTCCTCTCTTTCTCCCTCCCTTCCCTTCTCTCTAAAAAATAAATAAAATCTTTTAAAAAATGCTTCTATAAAGAAAAGTCTAAGAATAGAAAAAAATGATAACTTTTTCAAATATTTAAGCATAACAATAATTAAAGCAAGTATACGTGGTTAAAAAAATAGATCAATCAATACAAAAAGGACAGCTTTAAAATAAATTCAATAGTTTTGTATGTAATAAAAATGGAACTGAATTTAAGTAGAAAAATGATAAAGTATTTAATAAATTATGTTTGGACGACAGACCAGCTACAGTGCATCCATATCTCATATATCATACCAAAATGAGTTATACGTGCTTGAAAGATCTGAATGTAAAAAAATGAAAGCAGGAGATACTAGAAAAAATGTGAAAAAATAATTTTACATTCCAAATCCTTTCTAATTATGATACAAAGACCAAAAGTAATTTAAAAATACAATAAATTTAACTAAATAATATATAAAAAAATACTTCACAGCAAAAAATACCATAAAGCCAAATGACAAGTGATAAACTAAAAAAATATATTTGCAATATACATCATAATTATACTTGTAGCAATTTATTCTATAAACATTTTCAAAATAACGAATCTATAAAGATATTCATTAAAACATTGTTTCCAGCAGCAAAAAAATGGAAACCTCTTAAATATCACACAATAGGGCATCAATTAAATAAGTAACATATCTACAATCTTTCACAAAAGATAGTTAACAAAAACAAAGTACAAAAAAATACATGTGCTACCATCTTTTCTCCCAAAATTAAATATGGTAAGAACAACTTTTTCCCCCAGGGGTTAGTAAGCTATGGCTTACAGGTCAGATTTGGTATGCTATCTGTTTTTGTAAAGATTTGCTGGAAAAGAACCTTGCTCATTCATTTATGTATTGTCTATGATTGCTTTAATGCTGCAATAGTGGAGTTGAGGAATTATAGTAGAGATAAACTGTTCTAAAATATTTACTCCCTGGCCTTTTACAGAAAGTTTCCTGACCTCTAATTGATTCTGTGGGTCTCATTTGCAGTGCTACTACCTTTGTTTAAAATATAGATTATCTGAGCTTCCCAGATGATAACAAATTCCAAATAACCAATAAGAGTTATGTAAACCCTGTTAGAAACACTGCCTATAGGGGTTGATAGCTTTTATAACTAAAATTATTTATGCAGAATAATTTCAGATTTTTTTCAAAATATGCAATCATTTCAATCCAGGCTTCTGATATGGTAAGGCTGGAGATATGGCTGTGGGTGGAGAATGGAGAGGAGGATGAGACTTTTGAAAAGACATCTCAATTGGTTCTGAAAGATCCCTTTCTTTACTCCCATTGCCAGAGAATGTTGAAAGCCTGATTCATCTGATATGAAAGGAGAGTGAGAAAAATGGACTCTAAACTAAAATTTAACCTGGAATTACATAATTAACATAGACAAGGTAACTATGATTTATGTAAAAATATTTAAATTTATTTAGAATTATTTATTTTCGATGACAAAGGCATTATATTTCGGACTCAGATTTCTATCAAAAAGTTTAGTCTCAAGTTAACTCATTGACACGAAAGAGCTCATTCGATAACAAATAAGCTAGAGGACTATGCAGGACATTTCTTAGGAGTTTTCCTAGCTAAGATATTCAGTATACTTTTCTAAATGCCTAATAAAAATGTCATTAACTATTACAAGGCATTTAAAGAAAACTAAGACTAAAATATGGAAATCTAAACAACAAATGAAAAAGCCATTATATCAATTGAATAAGGCACCTTCCATTCTTCTACTTTTGCATTGACGGCTACCATGATGGGATCATCTTCTTCATTTTTTGATCTTAGAAGATCTGTAAGCTCCTTCACCTAAAAGGCAACAACTATGTCAAGAATTGTTGCAAATTAGTGCAATATATACATATTTATTATATATTAAAATTTATAAATGTTACACACATAATAGCATATACATACACATATACACACATACAATACAAATGTACATGCATTATTGAAGCAGTTCTGTAGTTAGAGGTGACATCTAATGGTTTCTACATCTTTACAATTGTATAATTATTTTTCATTACTAGACAATTATATTTTTAAGCATTATTATATTTTCTTAAATAAGTTTAACCCCATGTAAGTCTGAACAATATATTGGTTTCTTTGATATTTATAGTATATTTAACATGTAAAATTAAATTTATGCTCCATAGGACTCCCATGAGTCTTTGGTAGAAAATTCCCACAATTATCAGGTGTGCAGGACTATCTACACATTCATTCAGGTATCACCTATGTACTCTACATGGCAAGAATTATGAGGTATGTTTAATGGGATTAGAGAAAACACATATGAAGAAATATACCAGCAATGCAACATGTTACAGTATAAAATGACATACTACAGCATATGACAAAAATTCATATCGTACACAGATAAAGTACTATCTAGTTTCAAATAATAAGTAATGAGGCAATATGAGGTCTATAAAAATAAGTTAGTTCAACAGAAATTCTTACTTGAAGCCGATAATGATCATTTTCTTTTTTTAATTGGTCCATTATATTATCTGTCTGATGCACAATAGCTTTCATTCTATTATATTCATCAGTCATCTTCTCCATTTCCTGTACAGACTCTTCTAGATTTTTTCTCATTTCTTCGTTCTGAACTTCAATTTTCTCATTAGCTTCTGTTAAAGTCTAAGAAAGTTAAAGACACTATGGTTAAAAAAAATTAAGAAACTGAAATTTAAACTACATTAAAATTAAATGGAGTCTTAAGTATCTGTTGGAGAAAAGAGAATCTTTACAGATCTTTAGCATCAACTGCTGCTGTCCCAATACACCAAAGCTGTGGGTTTGATTCCTGGTCAGGGCACATACAAGAATAAACCTATGAATGCATAAGTAAGTGGAACAACAAACCAATGCCTCTCCTCTCTCTCATCAATAAATAAAATTTTTTAAAAGTAAGTATCAAGAAAGCTTTACCTAAGGATCTTTGTTCTTCTTAAACAATGCCCAAGAGGCATATAAAAAAATAAATTTGCAAGAAGATTTGCAACTTCAAAGATGCAATTTTTTTATTTCATATTTTACAAGTATGTAGCTATAGATTTATACTAAAGAATTTAACTGTAGGGCTAAATATTAGGTCAAATTTTAATGAAATTAAAGTTTTATAAAAATCATTGTTTTGAAGTGACTTCTATGCATTTTACCTGAATTTCATCCAGATATTGAACAAGTTCATAGTTTTTTTTAGACAACTGTGATCGATAGTCACTGTCTTCTCCTCTTCTTGACAAAAGTGTTTCTTTTTGCGAATCTATTTGTTTCTGATAGTCCGTAACATCTTGACGAAGCTGTTCATTCTGAAGATAGACCAAACACAATAGTCTACTTAAAAACTCACCAAAAAAAAAAATTGTACTCTAAATAGTGAGCTCAAAATATATCTTTAAAATCCCAAGATTTCACCATCCTTAAAACCTCACCTTTTTCTTTAGACGTTTGTTCTCCAGGAAAGGACAGGAAAGGGTAATTAGAAATGAGAAAGGCAATATATAATTAAAAATAATAATTAGAAATGAAAAAAATTATAGGAGGATGAGATATTATTTTGGGTAAACAAAGCAAGAATAGTAATTATTAACAAAAAAAAGAACATCTTGACTACGTTAAAAAGATAAGAACTTTCAGGATAAACAATGTACAAACATTATTTGGCTCAGAAGAACCAAATAATAATTAGAACTGACAAGATTTCACGAACAAAAATTTTAAAAGAATAACAGATAAAATAAGAGAAGACAGAAATCCAGTCACAGATTCTATTAACAAACTAGCAAAGAATAGCTAATAAAAGAGAAAGCTAGATTTACCCACGTGACCTAAGAGACAAATGTAGTATTTAAAGGCCTCACCTCCAGACTTATTTTCTATTTCCCCGTGACAAATCACATCATAAAATCAGTCAGTTTGAAAACATCGGTTACTTAGATGATTTCAATTCTGGTTACCATAGAAATGTATGAAAACCTTCTTTAAAAGTCTATTTGTTGAGCCACCACAATTACAAAAATTTTTTACCAACCTCTCTTCTTAATTTGCTGTTTTCATTTTCTGCTTCTTCATTTCGAAGAGCCAACTAGAAAAGTAAGTAAATAAATATATAAATAAAATTCAGCAGTAATTCAATATAACACCCGGTTTTCATCTAATCAATTTGAATTTTAAATCTTCTCCAATAAATTAGAGAATATTTAATTACTAAGGACTTCATGTCAACCTAAGACATAATTAAAAGGACAAAAATTTTGAAAACTAAAAATTAGAAAGGATAAAACAGGTTGAGTTTTTTTTAAAAATTCTAAAAATAAAACCTGAAAAACTCTAAGCAAAGAACACAGGAAATAAAAACATTATCCCCTTCCCCTGACCAAATCCTAATAATGAGTAGTGTTCTGTCCAAGGTCTGTATCATTTCACAGTTGTTCTATGTCAGGACTAGAATATTGATTACTTTCAATGAACATTACATTACTTATAAGGCAATACATAGTGGTTAAAAAAATCAATCTTAAATCAGATTGGCCTAGGTGTATATATCTTGTCCAAAAATTTTCAGTAAAGTGTGAACAAATAATTTAACGTCTCTAAAATTCAGTTTTTGCATATCATATGTTTATGGTACACCTTTGTGTTACATCAAACTAAGTATGATGTCTATTAAGTCTTTAGCACAATGCTCATGCGTGGAACAGCAAAAAAAATTGAAGTACTGTTTTCTTTACCACATATAAATAATTTCACTTGTTGGACAGCTACAGACCATGTCAGAGCACCACCTCACTGCCCCAGCACAGCTGATCCTCCATGGAGGGTGGTCAGTGGTCACAGACAGTCCTTACAGCTGACTGGCCTGGATAAATCCCTCCCACTGACCTACCAATAGCAACCAAGGTTCAACTACAAGAGTAATGTGTACTCAGCCCACACAAAGGGCGCACCTCAAGTACCCAGCTTGGGTGATACGGGAGGCTGTGCCACTGGACCCTACAGGACACTTACCCCTTAGGCCATGCTCCCAAGACAGGGAGACATAGCAGCTCGACCTAATACATAGAAACAAACACAGGGAGGCTGCCAAAATGGGGACAAAGAAACATGGCTAAAATGAAAGAACAGATTAAAACTCCAGAAAAATAACTAAACAAAATGGAGATAAGCAATCCTTCAGATGAAGAGTTCAAAACACTGGTATAAAGATGCTCAAGAAACTTAGTGACAACCTCAGCAGCATAAAAAAAGATCCAGTCAGAAATGAAGGATTCACTAATTGGAATAAAGATCAATTTACAGGGAAACAACAGCAGAGCGGATGAAGCCAAGAATCAAATCAATGATTTGGAACATAAAGAAGCAAAAAACAATCATGCAGAACAATAGAAAATGAGGATAGCGTAAGCAGCCTCTGGGACAACTTCAAGCATTCCAACATTTGCATCATATGGATGCCAGAAGGAGAAGAGAAAGAGCAAGAAATTGGAAACCTATTTGAAAAAAAATAATGAAAGAAAACTCCCTAATTTGGTGAAGGAAATAGACATGCAAGTCCAGGAAGCCCAGAGAGAGTCCCACACAAGATGGATGCAAAAGGCCCGCTCCAAGACATGTCATCATCAAAATGCCAAAGGTTAAAGATAGAATCTTAATGCAGCAAGAAAAAAGCAGTTAGTTACCTACAGAGGAGTTCCCATAAGACTGTTAACTGATTTCTCAAAAGAAACTTTACAGGCAAGAAGGAATTGGCAGGAAGTCCTTAAAGTCATGAAAAGCAGAGATCTCTAGCCAAGATTGCTCTACCCAGCAAAGCTATCATTTAGAATGGAAGGGCATATAAAGAGCTTCCCAGTCAAGGAAAAGCTAAAGGAGTTCATCATCACCAAACCACTATTATATGAAATGTTAAAGGGACTTATTTAAGAAAAAGAGGATCAAAATTATGAACAAGAAAATGGCAAAAATAAATTTAAAAAAATGAATCTTAAAAACTAAGCAAATGAAGAACAGAGATAGAATCATGGATACCAAGAGCATTTTGATGGTTGCCAGATCGGAGGGGGCTGTGGGGATGTAGTGATTAGGTGAGGGGATTAATTAGAAGTACAAAAAGGTAGTTACAGAATAGCCATGCGGATGTAAAGTACAGTATAGGAAATAGAGTAGCCGAAGAACTTATACACATGACCCATGGGCATGAACAACGGTGTGCTGATTGCCTGAGGGAGTAGTACATGCTGAGTGGAGGGAAGCAAAGGGAAAAAAGTGGGACAATTGTAATAGCATAATCAAAAAATATAGTTTAAAAAAATAATTTCAGTTGTAATTCTTTTCTTTAGTTTCCCCTAACATACACATATCATAATCATTATTATGGATATTTTTCACCTATTGTCCTTTCCCAACCCTCTTATGACCTTTGATTTTTGTTTTTCCCCCTAATATATCAAGAAGACAGAATCCTAATGGTGTGCCAATTATAATACAGTTAAAATTCTATGATAATTAACCAATTACAATATGTGACCCTTGACTTAACCTTGGATATTGGGTAGGAAGACTATGATGGATATTATTGTGTCTGTAGAGAAAATATGAGTATGGACCATATATTAAATAACAATACTAAGTTCATATTATATTTCTTTAGTATGCTGATTACTTACATAGCAATTATGTTACAGAATACCACACTTTTCAGGTGAAACATACTGAAATACTTAAGTACAAAGTATCATGATATCTGCAGTATTTGAATATAATGTATCATAAGATCTGCAACCAACCCTCAATGGCTCGGCAACAGGAGTGAGGGAGAGAGAGGGAGAAAGAGAGAGAGAGAGAGAGATGTCTGCCTGTACAAAGATATATGGAATGATAAAGCAAACGTGACACAATGTTAACAATTGTCGAGCCCACATTAATAGTATATGGGTGTTATTTTTCTTACAATCTTTATGAAGATGTGGAAGTTTTCAAAATTAAAGTTTCAAGAAAGTTCATAATAAAATGCAATATGCTATACAAATCTTAAAAGTTACCTATTGTTATTATTGTTGTTGTTATTGTATGGGAGTTAAGAAAGTCTTGTTGTTTTGAATTTTAAAAGTTTAACAGAGAGATGTGAAGAACTTAACACTAAAGCACTTACCACTACTGATAACCGTTTTTTCCTTGGGTTTTGAACATCATACTCTTGATATTTGTCCTTTCTTGAGCTGTTCCTTGAAACATCTCTTTCTAGTTCATTAGATATTTCTATGTCTCAGACATCTGCCCAACAAGAATTTCTGTGGCTTCAATATCTAGGCAAAACCCTTCTCATCTATCCAGTGTCTCTTGTGAATTCTATATCCACAGATATCCTTTTTGAATATGAACACAGAGTACATGTATAAAACTGAAGTACTAATCGCAAACCTAAACTCCTCGTGTCCCTTCTAAGTGAATGAATGACACCATCCACTTATCCTGTGGCCCAACTCAGAAAATTAGGTGGATTCCTCCTCACCAACAACCAATCATTCAATATGTCCAATTGCATCTCCATCTCTCAAATGTGTCTACGTCCCTAACCCCCTCAGTCATTACTTTAATTAGTTCATCATTGCACTTGCCTGAAATGCCTCCTCACTAGTCTTTGCCCCCTCCAATCCACTCTACAGAGTAAAGTTTAAAAGCACAGAATTGATCATGATAGCCCTGTGTTCAAAACTCTTCACTGGCTTCTTTTAGAAAAAAGACCAAATTCCTCAGGAAAAGGCTTTTGCTTATCTCTGCAGAAGATCACGCATATTAAAACTGGAAGGCAGGATGCAGTACAGTGGTCAAGAGCACAGACTCTTAAGTAAGTTTTGATTCAAATCTTGGCTTTACCACTTATTAGTTGTGTAACTGTGGGCAATCACCCTTACTGTGTCTCAGTTTCTTCATCTGTAGCACGGAGGAAATGCCACCTATTTCATTTAAGTATCAAGATGGTCTGAAGGTTGTGGATTATTGTTAAGCTGATTATTATATAAGTACCAGATGAGGAGTAATCAATTAATGTACATAAAGTGTCTGGCCCATATTAAGGACTTTACGCTATTTTTATCTATATTCCAGCCAAAATAAATAATTGCAGTTTCCTAATAACATCATGCTCTCTTACTGCTAGGTCTTAGCAAATCCTGTTATCATCTACTCAGAAAGCCCTTTTCATACTAGCTGTTATGGCTCAGTGGGTTGAGTGCTGGCCTGTGAACCAAAAGGTTGCCGGTTTGATTCCCAGTCAAAGCACATGCCTGGGTTGTGGGCCAGGGCCCCAGTTGGGGTCATGCTAAAGGCAACTGATCAGTATTTCCCTCCCTCTCTTTTTCTTTCCCTTCCTCACTCTCTAAAAATAAATAAATAAAATCTTTTAAATAAAACAAAAACAGAATGCCCTTTTCTTAACCACCATGTATACCCCATTCTCTTTGCCAGGCTAACTTACTTCAGGTCTCAGTTTAAAGATCACTTTCTGAAACTCAAGACTGATTTATGTATTACTCCCCAGAGTATCCCAAAATATTCTTACATACATTTGTACCCCCAGAGTATTATCTTCATGTTACAATTATTACTGATGGTAAATATCACTGAGAAACAGAATATAGTTACATGCCCACTACATCTCTAGTATTTAGCAAATTATCTGGCATGCTGTAAAATACTCAGTAAAACTGAATGACTGGTTACAGATAAAGAAGAAATTGTCAAAGCAATTCATAGCCATATTCCATTTAAAGGACCCTAGCAGCTGCATAGGTACACAGGACATATATTCAAGTTCTCTGTGTTTGTACCTATGAATAAAGATAATAATCTAAGATATGAATGAACAGGTAGTGCTGAGGAGCTAAAGGTGTGTAGTATGAATAGTACAAAGTTGACTAATATATGGGAAAGCTAGACAGAAAACCACACAGACAGAGATCCCTCTAAGTAGCTGCATTACTATATAGCACAGGTTGGAGCCTTTATGATTACTTAGAAATCCACAGGTCTGCTATGTTTTACTGAGCCAACAAAACAGATAATGCTCTAAGAGCTTAATCCTAACTTTTAGGTGGGATTAATCTGTATTTTTTCCATTGTATGATTCTTCCAAATTAAACAGATAAATCAAGAATGGGAATGCTTTTTCTTACAAATCAAGCTATGATAGATTCTCCTTAAACAGAAACGCTAATAATCATTGTTATTTACTTAAAATTCACAACCGTCTAAGAGAACAAGAGATGATATAAGATTATCAGGATGTACCACAACATTGACCTTCTGAGGAACACACAGGTAGAAAAAGCTTCTGGGTATCAGGGATAGGACAGTTCCCACAACTAGGCACTGCATTCTGTACTAAGTTTACTCACAGCTGAGACAAAATAAAAAACACATTCTTTACTGACAGGAAATACAAATTTATCTACAAAAAAATTATTCCTCATATAAAATTTAAGTGACATTGCATGAATTATTTTATAAATAACAAGGACTAATATAAGAGGTAATAGAAAGATATGCTTGCATAAAAGATGAAATGCCATGACTTAAAATATTCATTGACTTACAAAATACTGACATCAACACAACTTCTTAAGAACCCATATAGTACATAAAGTAAAGTATACCTGAAAACAAGGAATCTGATTAATCATCATTGAATACATCATTAAAAGATTAATTCCTAACTCTACCATTAATATAAATAAATACAAAAAATACCTTTTCCCCCAAATAAACTATGGCAAATTAAAAATATCAAATTTTTGAATGCCTATTAATTTCTTCATACCAATTTTCCAGAACAAGTCATTGATGTAAGTAGACAATTCTAGTCCTGAGAAAAATGTACTTCTAAATATAAAGAATTAACCTCCACATCATATTCACTAGAAGTACCCAATCCATTATACTTTAAGGTTGTTATGAGAACACAAATTGTGATATCAAATCTTACAGATAAACATACAGCAATTTTCACATATAAATACAAGCAAAAAAACTGATACTGTTATCAATAATTATAAAAAGCATAAGCAGGTGTTTTTTTCAGGTAACTTGACCAGTTAAAATTCATTGAAAAAAAATGTGCCTCACTTGTTCATTAACTTTCTTCTCTTTGACCAACTCCTTTTCCATGTCCTCCAATTCTCTATCTTTTTGTTCCAATTGCTTTTCAAGTTGGCGAATCTCATCACGTAAAAACCGGGTATCACGTCCACCTGTAGACTGCAGTGCCATCTTGAAGTAATAAACCAAAAGTATAAATTATGTAATCACATTATGTTTGGAGATTCGAATGAATCAACAACAAATAATTATCTTAACTTTAAATACGTACTATAATCAGTATCAGATGTTCAAAATCATGTTAGCTTAAATTTTTTTTTAAATTTAGCTTATTTAAGCTTTCATTTGCAGGCTGACAACCCCCGAAGCTTTTCCAGAGCCACCCAGAGCTATGAAGCGCTGACCATCAATTACTCAAGCTCTACCATAGCTTCTGAGCCAGACTAAACTGCGAAGTCACAGAACATAGATGATAAACTCTCTAAGTTTCCTCTGAGCATCAGAGCTCTGAAACTAGGCCCCAAACCACCTGAGCCTCCATCCCAGTCACGAACCCTGGTGCTCTTAACCTGCCCTAATCTCATACCACAGACTATTTAGACCAGTGTTATTAAGAGAACTTTCTAGGATAATGGAAATATTCTCTACATTCTCCAGTATAGTAACCACTATCCACATGTGGCTATTGAGCACTTGAAATGTGGCTAGTGAAACTAAAGAACTGAATGTTTAGTTTTAATTATAACGAATTTAAATATAAATAGCTACAAGTCATTAGTGCTGCTGTACTGGACAACCTACCTACAAACTGAAGGCTTCTGTACACATCCAGTCTTTCTCCCTTCTTCCTTTTATACTCTGATCCTTCTATAATACATTCCTTCCCACATTCTCAGGAATCTGTACGTATTCAGTTTCCCAATAATACATTCATATTTTGGTTCTTGGCTTTCTCAAAAGCTGCTTCTTCTACCATACCCTCTGTCACTATTCCTCAAATGCCCAGGTGCCTCACTCCACCTGTTATTAGTAATCCTTTGTATATCTCTCCAGACTGCAGGCTCTATAAGATTACTGAATCTTTTATTTTGTTCATGATTGGATACTCAATTCTTAATAGAATTTAAGGTATATGATAGGCATATAAAATATATACTGAACAAGTAATTATGAATACAATATCATTCTCATGGTTTCTAGCCAATAATAATTCAAAATGAAAATAATAACTCCAAATAATAAAATTAACAATTACACCCTAGAGTGTAATTGTAACAAAAGGACATACCTCCAGCTCATTTTCCAGTTTCATTACTTTAGTTTTTAATTGATTTTCTATTAAAAAAAAGAAAAAGATGTTTCAATTGGTCAGATTTACCAAGCTTTTAAATAAATTTCAATAAAATAATAAAATTAATTCTTTTTAAAAATTCCATCATGATTATAATAATATAAGAGCAAAAACACTATTCTATACAGACCCATAAGTAGGAGTTAGCTCTCAAAATAAATTGCATATACAAATTTTACAGACTATATTAAAGTTAACTCTCTGTTGCTTAGTAAATAAATGGAATCCACTATCTGATATCATAAACTTTTTCCAAGATATTTACCAAATTTTGCTTGTTCTTCTCCAGCTTTATCAACTTCTTCCAAAGCTAGCTCTACTTCTTGAGCTTTCATCTAAACATTAAAAAAAAACCTGACTTTAATATGCCTTTCCATTAGAACACAAGAACTGAAAATAAGAATTTTATTTGTTCTCCCAATACTTAGTGTCCACAGTGCTTGTCACATGGAGATAAGATATATGATTTTCTTTCCTAAGGTTGTAATTTCTAGATTCTTAACAGTTTGAAACAACTTTGTTTCCTTTTTCCTTCAAGTCTTAGATCTAGTATGGCAACTTCTCTCTTTGTCATGTTTTCCACTCTCTCTTTTTTCTATTCTGTTCCAGTCTCTTTTTTTCTATTCTAACTGTCGTTACTCTAGTCCATAATTTTGTCTAATCTCCTTCATAATGTTATATGTCTAAACAGCTTCAATTCCCTTCCATTTGTCCTATTAACATGCCTAATTTAGCTTTCCTAAGACATATTTTTGTATCTATCAATTGTGACTCAAAAATCTTTAATGAATCCTCACTGCTTACAGCATACAATTCAAGTCCTCAACCAGGCTATCAAACTATAGACACCCACCATTTACTTCCTCTGCAAGCTTCTATAAACTTTCTACACTTGTCTCCTCAAATGTGAAACAATATGCACATTTGCAATCTCCCCTCTTGTCTCTCCTTAACGTCTTTCCACTGTCTTCCACTTACCTAAAACAACTCATCAGTCTTTCAGATCTTCTCGCACTTAGCTCTCTTCCCCTTCTTACTAATCCCTATATATAGTCGTCTGCATTTTTCATTTCTACCTCAGGATTATGCTAACATAATTAACACAGGACCTCACTCTGTTATTTTTAAGCATATTCATTGTGTTTCCCCTACACATTCTTTTAGGAACTTTGGAGCAAAACCCAGCAATGTTTTGCACACTAAAATTCTCAATCACATTTGAAGATACCTCATTTCTTCCTGATTTAGATATTACAAAATACTTTCATAGAGATTAATTTATTTAAATAATAGGCCCTTACATTTCTTTAATAGTCAAAACTGTTTTTGAAATCAACTACATACAAACCTTCATAAGTGACTGAGTAATTCTGAAAAGGTGTATCACATTTTCTTGACTTTCATTTTTCAGCTCATTTACTTCCACCTAAGTAAACAGAAAAGCAACTATTTTATAACCCTTAAGCCAAATATAAAAATGCTTCCAGTTATACCATTCAGTGACTCAAGGGCAACTTAATCATATTTTTATGTATGTATCTATGTATTATTTATCAATTAAGCACCTTGGATAGGGAAACCAATAAATTATCTGCCAATTCTTCTTGACGAGGTAGGTCATCTGGGTCAACTTTTATTATTTCTTTCCAGTTTATATTAGGTGGCATCTTGAATTCGTTAACAATGCTTTACCTTCTGTAACAAAAGAGGTGGGTATTAGCATTTTCAAGGTAAACAGCATTATTGTTTTTACAGTAGTTTACACTTGTTATACATTACAAATACGGTGTTAACAAAGAGCTATGGCTCCTTAACTGTGTAACAGCTAAAAATAGCCTTCATCAAAATTATAACAGCTGGCGCAAACCATCAACTATTGTACCGTCTAAATAAACTATGACAGCTCCACTGCTAAAACTAATCTAGGCCAGAACTAAGATTTGAGTCATCTTCTCCACGCTCTTTACCACCAAAGCGCGCGCGAACATCCAAAGGTGCCAGGCGCGGGGGTGCTTAGAAGGCTGTAACTGACGCCTAATTCCGAGAATCAGGAACTGGGGATGAGGCTGGGGAGGGCAGAAATAAACAATTGAAATGAGTGCATTTGGGTCGGAGTAAACAGGGCTGAAGCAAGAAGGCAGATGGATTGAGGACCAAAAACTAAGGGGCGGGGAAGATGGGCTATTGCACACGGGCCCTGACGCTTAAAGAACCAGCGTGGGAAGAGATTTGGTGCTCCTGCTCACCAGCATCCACCCACCAAGCCTTGCAAACGGCGGAGGCTTCTTATCTACCGCATCCACCCCGGGCCAAGCAGCTACGCTTGACGGCTCCCCAGCGCCGTTCCAACCGGACACTGGATCCCGCCAACTGGTTCCGAGCAAGCTGTAGCGGCGGCGGCGGCGGCTGCTAGGCGACCATCCCTACCCAGCCCAGGCCGGAATAAGGTCCCGGATGCAAAAGGAGCCTACATTTCACGACTGTGGGTAATGCTTTACGTTTAAATTCCTCAGCCGGGTGCCTGGACTCTGTTTTAAGGAAGGAGAGAAGGCGTTGGGTTAGGACTCCGAATCCCAGGGTACAGCTCTTCTTGGAGGCTGTGCATCCTGGGAACTGAAGTCTCTGAGAAGTGGAGGTAGGCCTTTCCCAGCGTGCAGTGCGGGAGGCTGCGACCGTACCGGGGCGGCAGGGCATCTACCGGAGGCGGGAGGCGCAGCAGCTACTAAGGCGCGTCTGCGCTGGTGGCCTGAATGAAGTAGATCATGACTGCCCCTTCTGTGGTGTTGCTGGCTGGCCCGCTTTTTCTGAGATTTCCCTAAGCCACCGCCTGGTGGAACCACTCCCAGGTGAGGTCTGACGGTCGGTCCGTGGCGGGGGAGGAATTGAGGTGTGCGGTCCCGGCTTAGAGAAGCTCCTACCATTAGGGAGTAAAGGCCAGGTCAGAGTCTGAAAGATGGGAAGACCTCTCTTTCTCAGGCGTTTGCAAGCTATTGTCTGGGTGATGCTCAGTGTAAAAAGGAGGGGGAAAAAGTTTTAGCCTTTTTGGGGGTTCAGAATCTGCTTCCGTACAGTGGGGGCTGCGCAATCGAGATCATGATTTGGGCGCGAGGGAAGAACTGAGAAGACGTCGCATCCTTCGACCCCACCCGCCTTACCTGTAGCACCTTGATCTTCGCGGATTGAAGGATTTGAGGGTTGAGAGAGGAGTTAGCATAGAGTGAAGGCACTAGAGTGGAGGGGTTAGAGCTTGTCCGGCCACTGCTAGAGGTAGAGAGAGAAGGGGCCTCTGTATTCACCATTTCTGTTGCTGTCACTTGGTTACCGAGGCCACCGTTCTATGAAAACGCCTTCTCAGGTGTTTACAGTTCTTACTTCTGCAAGTTTTGCTCATCCCTCTGCTCTTAGTCTTTCTGGAGTGTGATAGACCACTAGGTAACTTTCTCTAGAAGCTGTACACTTGAACTCTAAATGGCATTTTCAACTGTTTGGACTAATGCCTCTCATCTTTTTTTCTTTTTTTAAGCACTTTTTACTTACTATAATTGATAATAAATTTTTTATTGAAAGCAAGTAATAGGTTTCTTTACAAAACACGTGGTTGGGCAATAGCTGAGTAGAAATAACAGTAAAAAATCAAAACAAATACTGATTTTTGAAAGATATGTGTAAAGACACCCATCAGCTTTGTAGGAACGATAATTTTTGTCTAATCCTTTACTGAAATATGTTGTGCCAGATACTATTAATTACCCTTTCTTAAAACCATGCTCTACATTATATCCGCAGAACTCATAACTGGATATCTCTAACTTTTGACCAGTCTGCTTTTCTTTCTTTCCTTCTTTATTTAGATTTTATGTATAAGTCAGAGCATACAATATCTGTCTTTATCTGACTTATTTCACTTGGCTTAATACCCTCAGGGTCCATTCATGAAGATGACAAATTTCCTTATTTTTTGTGGCTGATTATTAATCTAATAGTCTATTGTATATATACACCACATTTTCTTTTCTTTCTTTCTTTCTTGTTTTTGAGAAAGAGGGGAAGGGGAGAGTAAGAGAGAAGAAAAAAACCCATCAATTTGTTGTTCCACCTATTTATACATTCTTTGGTTGATGCTCATATGTACCCTGACTGGATAGAACCCACAACCTTGGTGTGTCAGGAGAGTGCATATCAGGACAAGACTGTAACCATCTGAGCTACAACCGTCTGCAACAAATATGAGGGTACAGATAGCTCTTAGAGAGTGATGTCATTTCCTTGTGATACATACCCAGAAGTGGAATTAAGGATAATATGGTAGTTTTGTTTTTAATTTTCAAGGAACCTCCACACTGTTTTCCACCGTGGCTGTACCAATTTACATTCCCACCAACAGTGCACATCCTCCCAACACTTACCTCATGTTTTTGATGACCTTCATTCTAATAGGTGTAAAGTGATAGCTCATTGTGGTTTTGATTTGCATTTCCCTGATGATTTGTAATGAACAGCTTTTCATTGACCTGTAGGCCATTTGTGTCTTGGGAAAAAATTCCTTTGCCCCTTTTTAATCAGATTATTTGCTGTGCGTGGTGTTTTTTTTTCCTCTGTCCGTCCTTCCTTTTGCTGTTGAGTGTGTGAGTTCTTTATATAGTTTGGATATTAGCCCATTATCAGATATATATTTGTAGATTTTTCTTCTATTATATAGGTTTTGTTTTCATTTTATTGATGGTTTCCCTTTGCTGTGCGGAAGCTTTTTAGTTTGACATAGACCCACTTATTTTGGCTTTTGTTGTCTTTGCTTTTGGTTTTAAATCCGAAAAGTCATTGCTAAGACCGATGTCAAGGGGTCAATACATGTTTTCTTCTAGGAGTTGTATGATTCAGGACTTAGGTTCAAGTCTTTAATTCATTTGAGTTGATTTTTATAAGTAGTGTAATACGTGGTCCAGTTTGCATTCTTCTGCGTGTGGCTCTCCAGTTTTCCCAATGCCATTTATTAAAGGGACTGTCTTATTGTATATTCTTGATCCTTTTGTTTATTTTCGGGCTCTCTATTCTGTTTCATTCATCTGTGTGTGTTTTTTTAACCACACTGATCTGCTTACTATAGCTTTGTCATTAAATCTTGATAGCAATCCCTGAAATAGGAGCTTACATTGTCTTCGTTTTTCAACTAAGTTAAGAAACTGAGGCTTGGAGAGGTTAAGTACTCTGTTCAAACTTAAATAATGGGCTTGAACACAGATCTTTCTGGCTGGAAGAACTGCTTGTAACTGCTACACTGCCTCATCAGACATGCTGTGAACAAATATTCATAAAGTACGTGTACTTAGATCTTGTAATGTAGATTAATTTTTTTTATATTCTGATATGTAACTTTGTTTACTCAAGAAGTTGAATTAAATATCTTCACTTTCAGTGATTTTAATTCATAATTTAACAGAGAAAATGAGTATAGAATATAATGTTTCTTGAGCACATATTATATCATATACTATGCTGAAAACTGTATTTTCATAGTAGAAATTTTGTTTCTACTGCAGCACCTTATTTTTCTTGTTTTTTTAAATTTAACTTATTTCCTCTTTATTCTTTTACTAGTTTTATTTTGTCTTTATTAGCCTTTTTTATCCTCTACTTCCCTCACCCTGTTGTTCATATTTATATTCCCAATGATTTAAGGTTCCTAATCTAATGGTAAGTTTTATTTTCATTTTTCAAAAGTGAAAACAGGTTCAGGGAAGCTAAGTAATTTCTTAATAATTAAGGAAGCTAAGACTGCAACCCAGAGCTCATTTACAGTCCTGAGTAAATGTAAAATTTTGCTTACATTTTATTATTTTACCCATTCTAAAAATATTTTTGAGCTTGAAATGAGTTAGCTATGGTCTATCAGGGGTGTCCAACCTTTGATGTCTCTGGGCCACACTGGAAGAAGAAGTGTCTTGGGCCACACACATTTAAATACATCATGACAGGTGATCACAAAAGAATCTCATAATGTTTTAAGTAAGTTTACAATTTTGTGTTGGGCCACATTCATAGCCATCCTGGGCTGCAGGTTGGACACCCCTGGCTAGGTCCTAGTACATTGTTGTATATTTATAACTAACTCCGAGTCAAGAAATGTAACTCAAATTCTAGTTCAGTCGCTCACTATAATTTTGAGGAAAATTGCTTTAATTCACCCTTATTTTTCCTTAAATTTCCTGCATTAGTCAATTTTCACCAAAAGAAGGGATTTATGTGACAATTTTATAAGTGGCTTAATTATAGGAACACTTGCCTGGACCTGCCTTCTTTCCTCTGTGCTTTTGCAAGCAGTTTTATCTGACTAAAACCTCTTCACAAGAAAGACTTGCCTTTTATAGTCGCTACTGCCTCTGCTCTCTGTGTCAATCAACCTATGTTTCTTAGATGTTACTCCCTTGCTGTTTTGCTGCCTTATCAAGAAAATGAGTTACAGCTTACTTTTCCAGCTTCTAAAATAATGCAAGGCCATAAGAAATTTAGTATTCACTGTGTGTAGTAAATGTTTTGTTTTGCCTTGTTCTCATGGAGAGGAGTCAGGTGCAGCAAGCCAGTACTTGTCTTCTCTCAACTTGAAGAAACTGGAAAGATTGGTAGAAGTTAGTGTGAATGCAGACTTTGCAAACTTAGCTGGCCAAAGTTTTATGAACTATAAAATAGTAATAAAATATAGTTGATTATTCTTATCCAAAAAGGTATACTCATGAAATTATTGAACTGAGAGGACTTTCCTTTTCAGGCTAAATTTTCCCAGATTTATATAAAATTTTCTACAGGCTTATTGTTTTTCTACAATCATACTGTTGTATTATTAGAAAAAGTGAACAATCAGTACAGTTATGTTGAAGGAATTATGTTGTTTTTATATGTCTATAATGTAGCTCATGAGTGGTCTTCGTTTGTAGTTGAATTTTCTGCACATACTTAGTGGCATCCTGTTTTTGTAAGCAGACGTAAATCAGTCATTTCCTTCACTCAGACCATATGCATCTGTGGTAATATGCTGGTGTGCCTGGAAAAAGAACTTAAAGTTCCCTGCCTTAGTCTGTTCATGCTCCCTTTAACACAGTACTTGAGATTAGGTGGTTTATAAACAACAGGAATGTATTTCTCGCAGTTTTGAAGGCTAGTTAAGTCCAAAATCAAAGCAGCAGCAGATTCGGTGGTGAGGACCTACTTCCTTGTTCATGCCTGGGGCCATAGGGGAGTTGGAGGGGGCAGATCTTTTCTCTGTGTCCTGGCAAGGCAGAAGAGGCAAGGGATCTCTTTTATAAAGACATTAATTCTACTTATAAGGGCCTTACCCTCATGT